>CM068828.1:150740158-150937658 GCA_028554795.2 Sinohyriopsis cumingii | reverse complement strand
GAATACACAGAGAAGAATGAGAAAAAAATACTTAGGTATTGTGAATTAAATCAACAAAAAATCCAAGAATTAAATACACAGGTCATAGTAATAAAAGTCCTGAATAAAACTCAGTTCAAGTCCCGAAGAGAGCCAAAACTGAAGGCGATGACGTGTCTATTATAGCCTACGAAGTACTGATGTGTCAACAGTCTTTCGTTGAATCATATAAATATTATTCCTGGTTTGAATTATTGAATACGTTCCAGTGAATGTCTTTATCCAAAAATTTTGTCAGAGCACTTTTGTTTTTCCAGAGAAAATAATCACTTGAATTCAATAATTTGAAGAAAATAAAATTCAGCTCAAACTTGTCACACCATAATCAACTTAAAGTGCTAGATGTTAAAGCACGACTGGTAAAATCCTAACAGTCACAAGATAATATAGTTCTCTGTTTGACCTCAGGTCACAATTAGCAAAACAACCATTACCTAATGGAAAATAACCTTCTTAAATGATTTAATTAACCTTGTTTATTTACAACGCAATAGCTAATGAAATTCACTTAGGAATTTCCAAAAACCAGACCATGAAAGGATACATTTCTGTAAATATAGTTAGAGACACCAGACCATGACAGGATACATCTATTTGATTTGTATGTGGACGTAGATCTTTGGAATATGAATTGTATAAATTTATCTAAAAAAGTGCACATCAGATTCAAAGCAGACATTCAGCTATACTGTTCAATGTTATATCATTTTTGGTTATGTAAGTCATGGCAATCTAAATGGGTAGAGCACGTTCGAGCCCATGCACCAACGCTGATGTAACAATAAGCTTGACACATAAACTTGATGTCATTCTTCATGTGTCTGTTAAAATTTAATGGCATCCTTCATGTCTCTGTTAAAAATTAATTTGATCCTTTATGTATCTGTTAAACATTAATGTGATCCATCGTGTCTCTTTTAAAAATCAATGTCATCATTCGCGTATATTTTAAAACTTATTGCCATCCTTCATATGTCTGTTAAACATTAATGTCATCCTTCGTGTCTCTATTAAATTCTGATGTCATCCTTCGTGTCTTTGTTAACTATTGATGCCATCCTTCATGCCTCTGTTAAACTTTGATGTTGTCCTTTGTGTCTCTGTTAAATTTTGAAGTCATCCACCGTGTCTCTGTTAAATCATGATGCCATCCTTCGTATCTAAGTTAAATCTTGATGTCATCCTTTGTGTCTCTGTTAAATATTGATATCATCCTTCGTGTATCTAATAAATCTTGATGTCATCCTTCGTGTATTTGTTAAATCATGATGTCATCTTTCCTGTCTCTGTTTAATCTTGATGTCGCCCTTCGTGTTGCAGTTAAATCTTGAAGTGATCCACCGTGCCTCTGTTAAATCTTGATGTCATCAGGCGTATCTGTTAAATTTTGATGTCATCCTTTGTGTCTCTGTTAAATCTTGATATCGTTCTACGTGTATCTGTTAAATCTTGAAGTCATCCACAGTGTCTTAGATAAATCTTGATGTCATCCTTCGTGTCTCTGTTAAATGTTGATGTCATCCTTCGTGTCTCTGTTTAATTTTTGGTGTCATTCTTAATGTCATCCTTCATGTCTCTGTTAAAGCTTCATTTCTCTGTGAAGACTTGATGTCATGCTTCATGTCTGTTAAATTTTGATGTCATCTTTCATATTTTCTGTCAAAAGTGATGTCAACCTTCGTGTCTCTGTTAAATCTTAATGTCAATATTCGTATCTCTGTTAAATCTTGATGTCATACTTCGTGTCTCATTTAAACCTTGATACCATCCTTCACGTCTCGTTTTGATCATGATGTCATCCTTCGTGTTTCGTTTAAAAAGTAATGTCCCCCTTTATGTCTCTGCTAAAAATTAATGTCATCCTTCGTGTCTCTGATAAATCGTGATTTCATCCTTCATGTCTGTGTTAAGAATTACTGTCATCCTTCATGTCTCTGTTAAATCTTGATGTCATCATTCATATCTCTGTTAAATCTTGATGTCATCCTTCGTGTCTCTGTTAAATCATGATGCCATCCTTCATGTCTCTTTTAAACCGTAATGTTATCCTTCATGTCTCTGTTTAAGTTAATGTCATCCTTCATATCTCTGTTAAAATTAATGCCATCCTTCATGTCTCTGTTAAATCTTGATGTCATCTTTCATGTCTCTGTTAAAACTTAATGCCATCCTTCATGTCTGTGTTAAAGATTAATGTCATCTTTCATGTCTCTGTTAAATCTTGATGTCATCTTTAATGTCTCTGTTAAAATATAATGTCATCCTTCATGTCCCTGTTAAAACTTAGTGTCATCCTTCATGTCTCTGTTAAATATTAATGTCATCCTTCATGTCTCTGTTAAAGCTTCATTTCTCTGTGAAGACTTGGTATCTTACTTCTTGTCTCTGTTAAATCCTGATGTCATCCTTCATGTCTCTGTTAAATCCTGATGTCATCATTCATGTCTCTATTAAAAATTAATATCAGCCTTCATGTCCTTGTTAAACATTAATGTCATCCTTCATGTCTCTGTTAAAAATTAATGTCATCCTTTATTTCTCTGTAAAAAATTAATGTCATCCTTTATTTCTGTGTTAAAGCTTCATTTATCTGTGAAGACTTGATGTCATAGTTCATGCCTCTGTACAAATCTTCCTAAAAGCTTGATGTCATCCTTCATGTTTTTTTAAAATGTTGATGCCATATTTCGTGTCTATGTAAAAGCTTGACGTTATACTTCATGTGTCTATAAACGTTTTATCTCATGTCATCCTTCACGTCTCTGACAAATCATGACGTCATCCTTCACGTCTTTTTAAAAGCTTCGTCTCATTTTTCATGTCTCTGTAACAGCTTATCTCTTCTTTCATGTAAATGTGAACGTTTTATCTCTTGCTTCATGTCTGTGTAAAAGCTTCATCTCATTCGTCACGTCGCTGTATAAACTTCATCTCATCCATCATGTTTCTGCAAAAGCTTGATGTAATAATTCATGTCTCTGTAAAGGCTTGATGTAATAATTCATGTCTCTGCAAAGGTTTAATCCATCAACATGAATGCGAAATCAATGAAAAAAAAATATATAGTTTGATCTAGTTTAAAAGAAAGGTTGAAGATAAAACTATAAAAAATAAAAAATATATCGCACAGAGAGAGAGGGAGAGGGAGAGAATGTGGGTGCTTATATAAATATATATATATATATATATATATATATATATATATATATATATATGATTGTTTAGCCAAACGAAATCAAATGTACATGTCACTGTCACTCCGCTCATTAATGCTATTCGATTAAGATGACTTACTCTCGACCAAACATGAAGAAGTTTATTTTAAGGCGCGAGAACTTGCTTTTAGGAAAGTGATGCAAATAATTATATGAAAATATCACAAATGCTTTTGATATAGTTTTATTTTTAAAAAACATAATGTAGTGAATCATAGGGTGGTTTTTCCCATTTTATACTGCATCAATCCATCGAAGAAAATTCGAGATGAAATTAAATGTAAAATCCACGAGGTGTTGAATGAAAGATAATTGTAGTGTTATTCTTTAATTGGTAACTATGTGTAAAGTTATAGATATTAACAAAACCCCTCTAAGAATAGATCTGTGCAAAGTTATAGGTATTAACAAAACCCTTCTAAGAATAGATCTGTGTAAAGTTATAGGTATTAACAAAACCCCTCTAATAATAGATCTGTTTAAATTTATAGGTATTAACAAAACCACTCTAATAATATATATGTTTAAAGTTATAGGTATTAACAAAACCCCTCTAAGAACAGATATGTGTAAAGTTATAGATATTAACAAAACCCCTCTAAGAACAGATCTGTGTAAAGTTATAGGTATTAACAAAACCCCTCTAAGAATAGATATGTTTAAAGTTATAGGTATTAACTAAACCCCTGTAAGAATAGATCTGTGTAAAGTTATAGATATTAACAAAAACCCTCTAAGGACAAATCTGTGTAAAGTTATAGGTATTAACAAAACCCCTCTAAGAATAGCTCTGTGTAAAGTTATAGGTATTAACAAAACCCCTCTAAGAACAGATCTGTTTAAAATTATAGATATTGCCATAAAAACCTCAACAAAGTTTCAACATCAATAAGCTTCCCACACTATTAATTTTCAAAATGTTATTTCTTCGATCTTTAAAGAAGAAAAATGAAAAAACGTCAATAGGTTTAAATGGCATTGCAAACGTTGCTATAAGTGATGAAATGTCATGGAGTCTTTGTGACATCGTCGTAGTTATAAAAACGTATTAGCAGCCGATTGGCTGGGGAACTGCTCAAAATGACCACGATTTACATCTACAGTGTTTTCTCTTAAAACAAAGTAGCCGTTTAAAGGCCAACGATAAATAGCTAGCAAATAAGTCTCAGGTTTGTTCGTAGGTGCATTTTATTTGCAAAACACGCTTACAATATATGTCGATAGATAAATTGTTATGGAATACCAGTCAAAATAGAATATCAGTACAAATAATGAAGTGCAGGCCTAATATGAAAATGCGTTGAAGAAATATTTCTGTTTGATCTCTATTACGATTTTTGGGGGGTAAGTGGCTTTTTAAGATTAAAATCATGTATTTGGTTGTTTACGTCTGAGATCGATATACTTTGGACATGCAATTGTTGTTAATGTGCGTATCATCTTAGAGGTACAGCAAACTTTTCAATAATCCGAAGATAAAATAGCATCGCACAATTGAATTTCCTTATTTATTGCAACTAAATCACTCATATACGCACGTACATACAAGCGAAATATTATTTTCCTAGCTAGAAACTTATTTGGACTATTTATGTAAAGTTACCTTATTTTTACATTAAATTTATGCTCTAACACTAAAGGGAAAAAAGCAAACATCCAAACGGAGCGCGTAATGCTGAATTTGTCTCAGTTACAATGCACTGAGTTGATGAAACCCTTATCAGTTCTGCTTAGCTATTACCTTATGAAATTAAAACAAGATGGCCGCTATCGTTTAACCGGCTTAAAGCAGCTGTTCCGTTTTTTAGTGCCGTTTTCATGATATTTGTGCTTGTTGCCTGTTTTCATCTTCGTTATTGTGTTCATTATGTATTGGCTGTTAAATTCGTATGTGTTTCTTCATCTCCTTGTTTTGGAAACGAGAATAATTAGACTCTTTCTCAGCTGTCTTGCTCCACTGTTTTTGAACAAACCACCATCACGTGATACTCGCCAGTCAACCCGTTTATGCTACGATGGACCCTCATTAATTGCTTTAAATGTTCACTCCTTTGCTCTCCACACTACATTGTACTCTAGACTAAACGAACTGGGATTACATTCATCATTACCTAAATGTAAACAGAAGCGAAAAAAGAAACGTTGGTTCAAAGCTGGCCGGCGTAGAACAGGAAGAAGAATTCCAGTTATCTCCCTTAGTTCGGCACAACCATTTAAAAAATTTTCGACCGTTAATTTAGATAACCTAATTCAAATCCCAATTAATTCGTCAACATTTGTTTCAACTATCCAAGAAATACCTCTGCGCATTGCATTATTCAATGCCCAGTCAGTAGGACCAACGGAAAAGCGCACAGAAATAGTTAATTTTATCAACGACCAAAATGTTGACATATTTTTCGTGACAGAAACATGGCTAAAAACATCAGGCGATGAGTCCAAGTGTGCGGATCTAACACCCACTGGTTACTCCATCAAGTCGTTCCCCCGTAATTCTCGCGGAGGTGGAACTGATTTCATCACAAAGAACTCCATGATAAAACATCTTAACAATACCACAACATTCAATTTCGACCATACATCGTTTGAACTAGTCCAAAAACGACACTCACACTGGAGCAAAGGTCAGTCCACTTTTTCTGCCTATACCGCCCTCCTCCTAGTAGAAAAAACAAGCTGGCTGACTCTCTTATTTTGGAGCAGTTTCCGAATCTCCTGGACTATGGAAATTCGATAGGTGGCAACCTGATTATTCTTGGAGATTTCAACTTTCACTTTGACTGTCCCGGAAACTCAAATACATCAAAACTCATAGATTCCATTAATGTTTTCAACCTCAAACCGTCAGTTAACCAACCCACCCTTAAACATGGTCACATTTTAGACTGGATTCTTCATAGACCTGATGATAACATTCTACGGTCCTCCCTGGTATCCCATGACCTTGCATCAGATCACCTCTGCATTGTATGCCATTTGACGTATCAGTCCCTAACCCTCCACCTTTATCTGCTACTAAGAGAAACCTCCGTACGATAAATAGAACCAAACTAAGGCACGACATCCAAGCTAACCTAAGAACTTGCTTACCTCCTACCGCAGAACAGCTCGATAACTGTCTGCGTTCACTTCCTTGACAAATATGCCCCAGCTACCAAGTGCAGGGTATCAATTCAAAAGTGTTCTTCATGGTATATCAGTGTTAGGAACCAGCTTCGCACTGCTAAAAGAGACCGCCGTAAAGCTGAGAGGATCTGGCTTTCGATCAGACTCACTATTCATAAGCAAATCAATGAAGTCGCTAAGAAGAATGTCACAAATATAGTCCATGCAGCGAAATCAGCCCACTACACTACTAAGATCATGGAAAGTTCCAGCTGCAAAGAGCTTTTCGAGATTACTAACAAGCTAATGTCAAGGAACAAATCAACACCACTTCCAACTACCTTCTCTCCAGTCGACCTTCAGGACATGTTTGCAAATTTCTTCCGTGACAAAGTACAAACCATTAGAGACAAGCTTGACACCACAATTTCAATTGACTTATCGTCACCATACAGTTGGGATACAGAATTTGAGCGACAACCATTAGCAGCATTTGAACCGGTCTTTATGGATTTCGTACGTACAATCGTGATGAAGAGTGCACCAAAGTCATGTGAACTTGATCCATTTTCAACATCACTGCTGCTTGATGGTTAGATCCAGTATTGCCTTCACTAACTGATGTAATTAATACCTTTCTCTCTCATCTGGGGAATTCCCATCATTTTTACTAGACCTTACCGATTTAAAGAACTACCGCCCAGGTTCTAATCTCCCATTCATTTAAAAAATCTTAGAAAAGGTCGTTTTATCACAGCTTGTATCTCATCTAAATTCAAATAGTCTTTTAGCAATGTACAATCTGCATATCGCCCTTGCCACAGTACTGAAACAACTTTTCTAAAAGTAGTTAATGATATTCTCTCTGCGTTGGATAGCGGAACGATTACAGTCCTCACCCTCCTTGATTTGTCTGCAGCATTTGACACAATAGACCATGATATATCACTTCACCATCTCCAGCATGTATTTGGCATTCATGATACAGCCTTAATGTGGTTCAAATCCTACTTGGTCAACAGGACACAAATTGTATCTGCAAATGGAATACACTCCAGCCCAGTTGATCTATGTTGCGGTGTTCCACAGGGGTCTGTTCTTGGACCTGTTCTCTTCATTCTGTACACTCAGTCGCTCTCAAGTGTCATAGATCATCATCAAGTGTCTCACCATTTTTACGCTGATGACACCCAAATATACAAATCCAGCCACCCAACTGAAGTTGATGCTACCATCCAAGGTGTAGAGAGGTGCATTTCTGATGTGAAATCATGGATGACTTGTAACAAGCTGCAGATGAATGATGATAAAAATGAGGCCATTCTGATCACAACACAAAGATTTTCTCATTCACATCCTTTACCTCAAACAATAAATATCAGCAACGCCAACATAAAATTCACACAATCAGTACGAAACCTAGGCGTTACTCTGGACAGTACTCTCACATTGCACGAACATGTCATGAACATATGCAAGGCTGCATATCTTGAGCTGAGACGCATCATCTCAATTCGCCACTAAAATACTTGTGTGTTCATTAGTACTTTCAAGACTGGACTACTGTAACTCAATTCTGTCTGGTTCATCTCAATATCTGCTCCAGAAACTTTAAAAAGTTCAAAACACAGCTGCTCGGATCATGCTTATAGTACCACGATCAGAGCACACCTCCCCACCCCATTGTCCTGTACCCTACACTGGGTATCCATTTGATCCAGAATCAAACACAAAATTTGTTCTCTGTGCTACGTTTCACTGTCGGACTCTAGTCCAACATACCTATCCGATCTCAATCATGTGTACACACCAGCAAGATACTTACTCTCCTCTTCTGACAATCGTATACTCATTATTCCCACTATGAAAACAAAGTCATATGGACAGCGTTCTTTTGCATACCAGAGCCCAGCAACGTGGAATGAATGAATGAATGAATTGACCACTGAACTTAGACACAAAGACACACTCTCAAAACTCACTTATTTAGACTGCAAGAACAAGAACAAACTTAAAGACCTAATAATGTTTCCTACCTGAAATATTCTCAGCATGTTTTTTATTTTTTAATGTTTTTCTAATTTCGTGTTGTTTGTTTTTGTAATAATATTATTATGCTTCTTATCTTATAGGTGTTGTCTAATGTTGTAAAGCGCTTAGAGCTTCTAAAGATTAGGCGCTATACAAAGTCCTCATTATTATTATTATTATTATTATTATTATGTTTTCGGTCGATGGCTTTGCCTTCAGATGTCAGACGAAGATACATGCAAGAAAAACTAAATGTACCAATCACGGAATTTAGCAATAAATCAGAAGCAAATGAAAGAATACCATGTGGCAATCAGCTGATTATGATGTTCAAAAGAGATTTTTTTATTTAAAAAAAAATATCTTTTCTAAAACTATGTTTTATGCCATTAAATTGATGGGATATATTTTAAATATTTGCCGTATTAAATAATATTAAGTATAAACAGGCTGTAGGCGTGAACCGTATTTACCTGCGTTAAGTATCGGTAAGCCTAGTTTCACTTTCATTTTAGAAAAGTAAATTAACCAGTCAACTTGGAAACAGGTGGAATAGTGAACCAACAGAAGAAGAGTATGAGAATGGAGTATTGTGACACTATAAGCACTGCAAAGATCTCATATGTGTCTCAGTAACTGAATGAGTCCGACATTATTGAGACAAAAGGAGAGTGAGATTGGTGTACATATGCTTGACTCTGAGATACAATCTTGGACACGTCAGTAAATTGAGATAAAGAGAGTGACATAGGTGCACATACTCTTATTAAATAATAAAGTTCCTTATTTAAAGGTTGTGGGGAAAAAAGCGTATATTATTCTTGAGAGTACTGGGTTGTTCCTTTTCATAGACATATAAAAATAGGGGTTTATTTAAAGATATTCATCTTATTAGCTGGAAATTTCTATGAATAAAGTACATACATGATTCGTCTTTGCAAATCATATACAGTGTGTAGGCATTCAAGTCTTACTGCTCACCTGGGTGTAAGGTTGAAAACCTGGGTAGACCCTCAAACTGGTTGGGTTGATATAGAATGACAAACTAAAATATACAAGTCAAGTAATGAATATAATATAAATCAGTCTCTTTTACGGGTTAATTGTTACTTTCTCGACAAATTCTTCCTTATTTTTCATAATATTGATTAGATATTAAGGTCACAATCCAGGTGTTCAATTCAAATCAAAGCTGACTTTGCCACCTTGTAGGCGTACAGGTATTAGACTTTCTCAGACGGTTTGTATTATTACCATTGTGGAGACTTCCACCATGTAGCTTTCTTCATTCATGTTTGTTTCTCTTACTCAAGCCTGGTGGTTCAATAGACAGACAGTCATGCTATTCCTTTTGACAGTTTCCCAACAATCCTCCTCTAATTCTCGCTGTGAGTATTTATAGTCCTAAGCAACCAATCAGAATCGAGCGTTCTATCATTCGGTTAAGTGCGTACGTTGCCGTTCAGCTGAGTTTAGCCTAAGACACTTAGAAATTATCGAACGAATCAAGAGCGCTCGCGCAGCAGCTAACCGACAATGTCTGTGTATTTAAAGACGGAATTAACATTGCCCTTAACGATCGAATGAAGAATTAAAGATGGCGACGCTTAGGAGGAATAGTTAACCAAAGACACAAAGAGTATAAGCGTATGTAAGTTTGGGTTTGTAATGAGGAAAGTATTCGAGAAATTTGCTCACGAAGTTAACAATGTAGAGCGTGTTCTAAAATAGTAATAGCACGCAACGTTTCAATTTTCCACGGTGAAACCAGTAATTCCGCCTTATAATGAGATATATATGCTCAGCTTTATACTAATATAATGTCTAATCGTTATTATTATTTCCAGAAATATGATTTAATTCATTTTATGAATTGTATAAATAAGAAATTTAATTGTATGTATTGATATCATAGTGGTTGTGTATCTGGACTGAGCTGTAGTTTCCTAAAAGTAATGAATGAGCTGCAATACACAAATTTAGTAGAGAATGTACAGTATACACATTTAGTAGAGAATGTACAGTATACACATTTATTAGAGAATGTACAGTATATACATTTAGTAGAGAATGTACAGTATACACATTTAGTAGAGAATGTACAGTATACACATTTAGTAGAGAATGTACAGTATATACATTTAGTAGAGAATGTACAGTATGCACATTTAGTAGAGAATGTACAGTATACAAATTTAGTAGAGAATGTACAGTATACAAATTTTGTAGAGTATGTACAGTATACAAATTTAGTAGAGAATGTACAGTATACACATTTAGTAGAGAATGTATAGTATACAAATTTAGTAGAGAATGTACAGTATACAAATTTAGTAGAGAATGTACAGTATACACATTTAGTAGAGAATGTACAGTATACACATTTAGTAGAGAATGTACAGTATACACATTTGAAAATAATGCAGCTACCATAGGTTTAATTTTTTTTTAAAAAAAAAACAAACATTGAAAGTCTATCTGAAACACCAAAACTTACTCTTTAAACATAGAAATCAGCAGACACTAAGTTTAGATCTCTGAAGCTGAAACGGATTTTAAGTAAATTTGGTACTCTAAATAATTAGTATTGTGGAATATCTGGTGGGAATTAAGCATGGTGGGTAAAGTGCTCCGAAGGTGGGAGTATGCTTTCATTCCTAACATGACTCCCTCAGTATTTTGTACCCTACTGGAGTTTTTTAAAAAACTTTCGATACAAGATTTCAGCGACAAGTTACTCTCTCTCTCGCTCTCTCAATTGATTGATTTATTGATTTCAATTTTATTAAATATTCAAATGTTGAAGTACGCATGCAGATGTAAAGTCTATTTAAATGATGATAACACTGTAAAAAGCACCAGCCATGATAGAACAGGTGGATGAAACGATTGCGTATTTAATTTGGATATATTGACAATACGGCGAAAATTTAAAGCTCAATATTCATTCCTTAACCACTTCAGAATTAACACTTTTTTGTACCGCCAGTGACGTGTAGAGTTCACGAGCTTTGCCAGTAAGTGCACTTTGTAATTAGTCTGATGCGTTCATGGCTATTTCATATTTTCAGCAATTTTACAAAATGTGGAAAATATGGATTTACTTCTTTTTCTCTCAAAGGTAGTGCTAACCGATTATTTCTGGTAACATAACTACCTTGTATATGAAGGGGGACAGAACTTTAAGCTTGCCAGTTCTAATCTGTATCGATATTTCAGTTTTTTCTTTTTTCAGAGGAATTTCTATTTCGTATTTCTCTCTGTATATTTGCATTTGCATTTTATAAGCATTTTTTCTCTGCTCTCGGGTTTTTTTTCTCTCTTTCTGCAATTCTTTTTTTCTTTTTTTCTTTCAGAAATTAGATTTCTAATAGTTCTTTTCGAAGCAGAAACTTTATTAACTCAATTTGACAATCTGGTTAAATTCGTTCTTTTTTCAAGGATTCTTGCCATTCCTGTTTAGGATTAGAAAACAATTTCTCAGCTTCGAATGACATTGTAAAGGCTTGTTTGTTTCATTTTTTTGTTTTTCAAATATGGGAAATTCTAATTTAACTGCCTGGAAAACTAATAATATTCTAAAACTAACTTGATTGGAATTTCAAAAGCAAACTGAGGTTCCCTGAAATATTTTAGACGAATTCGTATTCCGGACCAGCCCCCAATTTTTTGTTACAATTTTATATATGGTCTTAAACTAATAAAAGTAATTAGCGAAAATCAACACCTTTAGTAAAATTCAACAACTAATCTATTTTTCTTGAACGCAAAGTGAAAATGTAAAATACAGTATTGTGAATTAAGTCCAAAATAACCCTAGACAACCTCTCACAGGTCGAAACAATATAGAGTTCCGAATGAATTTCAGCCGTGTCACGAATACACTATAATACTAAACGTTATACTACGGGTCTATCCTCTTAAAATAACAAATCAGAAAAGAGTACAAAGAAACGAGCTTTGTAAATTTCAACAAATTTATTTCCGAAGCATACAAAGTGAAAGTAAAAATAAAAAAAGAACTTACGGTATTTTGAATTAAATCCCCAAAACAATCCTTTGAATTACAGACACAAGTCCTAATAATTTAAAGTTCTGAATAAAATTTAGTTGAAATCCAAATTAAGTCTATTGCTGAAGTAGGGATTTGTCTTGATAAGCTGTATAATGCTGATGTGCCAATAGTCAGTTGTTGAAAAAGAGCAATATAATTCCATGTTTGAATCTCTATAAATCGTAATGAAGGTCTCTGTCCAAGAATATTATTTTTTAAGAGAACTCTACATTTCCAGGAAAATAATCGCTTGCACAGAGTAATTTGAAAGCATTAATTCCAGTCAGCTTGAACTACTGGTCACAAATTGATTCTGCTAGTTCTTAAGCACGAATGAATATTTTTCTCCAGTAACATTATATAGTCATCAACTTTACCTCAGGTCACAATTTACATTTTCTTAAACATTTACCTAATGGAAAATGACCTTCTAGAATGTTTATAATGTTTGTAAAAAAAAGGTTATATATCATTAGCAGTCTATTCCTAAAATTATAATATATATCCTGCACAATGTAAGGTACATCAGGTAAATTGTTGGGGAAGCCCATTAACCTAGACCTAGACCAAAATAAACATATTTATTTTATTAATAATGATCCTGATAATAAACACATACACAAAGAAAATATTTTAGCTACATATTAAGTGTTAACAAAATAAAATAAAAATACCAACATCAATACTTTAGATCAAGTAGAAAATAAACTTAAACTTAATTTTGGACAAGGTTACGTCCAACATGCAATGTTGCATTACATCAGCATATAACGAAAACGGATATTTAAAAACAAGCTAACAAACAATGTAAATTAAACATACATAATAGTGTTGATGTGCCAATTGACTCGAATGTACTAATTCGAAAGTACTAATGTGTCCTCAGTCGTGATGTATCACAATGATATAGTCCCAAATGTTCGTGAATGAATTGAAAAATAATCCCAAACTAGTGATTGTATCTAAAGATCAAATAGCATTTTGTAATTGTAGTGAATTATTTAAATAAATTATTTAAATATAGCCTCTCAACTTGCAAACTAAACACCACAGCGAGAATGATTCCACTTTAATGTTAAGATATAATTGAGAGATTTTGAAGTAAATAATATTAATATAAAATACTAAGGCACAATAACACAACTAGGATGAGGGTTATTTCCCATCAAATTGGTAAACAGCTTCGTTCTAGAGCATTCTGTGTTGTCAACAAAAGCAGGAATTTTCAAATGAAAGCAAATGTCCTAAACTCAGATACAAATAAATATCTTTAACTCCATAAATAATGAGCTTACAACATAATCTAATATCATAGAGAAAAAGCTATGTAAAATGTTTGTTACAAAATAACCCAATTTGTGTCAGGTAGGCCCTAAACGCAATTACTGACTTGCTTACAAAGGTCAGTAACACACTGCAGATATAATGTTACGAGTCCATGCTCTCAAAATAAGTAACAGAAAAGAGTGGAGACAGCAAGCTTTGTAAAATTAAACTAATAACTTATTTCCCTAGAATACAAAGCGAAAAATGAGAAAAAAAGAACTTACGGTTTTACGAAATAAATCCAAAATAATCCAAGATTAAAAACACAAGCCATAGTAATAAACAATGTCCTGAACGAAACTGAGTTCAAGTCCCGGTGAGATCAAAATTAGAAGGCAATGACGTTAGTTATTGACTGGGTTGTAATGATGTGTCAACAGTCTCTTGTTGAATCACAGAAATAGTATTCAAGGTTTGAATCAAGTATAAATTCCAAGTAATGTTTTTATCCAAGAACTTTATCAGAGCAAGTATGTATTCCATTGAAAATAATCACTAGAATTCAATAATTTGAAGAAAATAAAAATCGTCACAAACTGTTCTCAACATAATAAAGTTTACAGTGCTAGATATTAAAGCACAACTGACAAACCTTTATCAAAACATTAGTTATACGACTAATTAAGACGCAAAACAGATTACCGGATGAGGGTCAAACGTTTATTCTTCTGGAAAAAGAGAAGTTTGTTACCAATAGGCACATGATAAATATTGTGTACTCCAGGTATGACCTTGACTCAACTTAATGATTCTTGTTCTGAGAAAGAAGAAAACAATTAAAACGTTCAGCATGGTCAGCAACTAGATACAATGTTTCATTACCATCGCATATAACGAAAAAAAAAATAAAAAAAAAAACAATATTAAGAACTTACAAAGAAATTAAAATAAAACAAATAGTCATAACAATACATAACATAGGATCAAGTATTTTCTATGTTTCAGGCATTGTGATCGGTTTAAAGTAATTTGGTTTAACTATTTCCTAAATATTTACAGATATAATTTATAAAAATAATTTATAAAATTCATTTTCAAATGTTTTAACAGACATTCTTTAAACAAATAAATGTATTTAAGTATTTATTCAATTTTAAACTACCTTTGGAGACATTTTAGTGGCATTCACATTATATAAATATAATATGTTTTTATTACGTTGACACAAACTTTTATGCTTTTCATCAAGTCAGGCATATCTATAGGAGAGCTTCCTCTGAGCTGTTGATACCTATTCATAAATAATGTATAATGTAATTATTAAATCATGTGAAGTATCCATCTTGTTATTTCGCTTTTTCCTTTCCAGATTTGGTATGCAGATTTTGAATAAATGTTCAATGACTTTATGCAGTTTAGATCTGATCGTTTGGATTAAAAATATGAATTTGCGATAACAGTAGAATATCAAACTTTTTTCACATTCTTGGGATGCTTCATAAATTTGGTATATCGGTATCGAAGTCTTCATTTTGTCAATTCTCTCCTGAAGACAACATGCGTGCTATGTATTTTATTCTTATTAGATTATGCTGATGTCAGTGCTAAATTTTCGATTGATTTAAAAATATATTAATGTCAAAGATCATTAAACGTAGGCAAGTTTTCTTTAAGTCTTTTGAAATAGGACACACAGTTAAATAGGACATACGGTTAAATAGGACACAGTTAAATAGGACACACAGTTATATAGGACACCGTTAAATAGGACACACAATTAAATAGGACACAGTTAAATAGGACACACGGTTAAATAGGACATACAGTTAAATACTTTTTATTCTTTCTCTATAATGTTTTTCGTTCGTTTTTATTTTAGAATTTTCAACAATATGAAAGACAGTAAAACTAGTAGCAGGTGATCTTTAATTTGAAATACGTGTAATACCACTTACATGGGGACTCAGGATACTAATACGGTGGAGCCATTACAAAAATGGTGTCTCTATTCAGGGAAAAGAATCTGATTGACATTGAATTACATTTTACTCACCCCCTACAACAATCAACTCTTCCAGTAACATATTAGCCTTGACAACTCACATAATTACAGCAGTAGTGATTAGGACTACAGCATACAGCCAATCCACAGAATTACAGCATTACTGATTAGGGCTACAGCATACACCCAACCCACATAATTACAGCATTAGTGATTAGGACTACAGCATACACCCAACCCACATAATTACAGCATTATTGATTAGGGCTATAGCATACAACCAACCCACATAATTACAGCATTATTGATTAGGGCTACAGCATACAACCAACCCACATAATTACAGCATTAGTGAATAGGAATACAGCATAGACCCAACCCACATAATTACAGCATTAGTGATTAGGACTACAGCATACACCCAACCCACATAATTACAGCATTAGTGATTAGGACTACAGCATACACCCAACCCACATAATTACAGCATTAGTGAATAGGAATACAGCATAGACCCAACCCACATAATTACAGCATTATTGATTAGGACTACAGCATACACCCAACCCACATAATTACAGCATTATTGATTAGGACTACAGCATACACCCAACCCACATAATTACAGCATTAGTGATTAGGACTACAGCATACACCCAACCCACATAATTACAGCATTAGTGAATAGGAATACAGCATAGACCCAACCCACATAATTACAGCATTATTGATTAGGACTACAGCATACACCCAACCCACATAATTACAGCATTAGTAGGACTGCAGCATACACCCAACCCACATAATTACAGCATTAGTGAATAGGAATACAGCATAGACCCAACCCACATAATTACAGCATTATTGATTAGGACTACAGCATAGACCCAACCCACATAATTACAGCATTAGTGATTAGGACTACAGCATACACCCAACCCACATAATTACAGCATTATTGATTAGGGCTACAGCATACAACCAACCCACATAATTACAACATTAGTGATTAGGACTACAGCATAGACCCAACCCACATAATTACAGCATTAGTGATTAGGAATACAGCATACACCCAACCCACATAATTACAGCATTAGTGATTAGGGCTACAGCATACACCCAATCCACATGATGTGTACAATGGATTGCTACAAGGCGTTCACTGACAGACAAAAAAAAGGTAGTGATAATGCAAGCTGGTACATTTAGAGTTCCTATCCCTCCTTCAACATGTCTTAAAAGACTAGTTATCAAAACAAATGTACCGCACAACAACATCTTGCCCAAACGTTCACTAGAAACAAATTGCAATGTACTATGGGTATTATCTAAGTACATTATGCACAACTGTTCCGAGACATGTTAGTTTTTCCTAAACATGTTAGTTCCAGTCCTAAACACGCATGCCTTTCATTGTTTTCCTCAATAAGATTGTATGAAAGTAATACCCTGTATATTCACGGTCAGGTCTCAGAGAACAAGAGACCTGTCCTGCATAAATGAATATGTACACCAATAACTAAACAATGGTTCATTTAAATAAGTGTGTCCTGGTTAAGAGAAGACCGACTACAAAATGTAATATTTTGATTTAACATGGACAAGGAGACAGTTTTCCGAAAGGATATCAACTAAGTGTTTCCATTGATATAATAAATATTTGATTTGCCTGAGGGTAAAATAATAGCTCAGATACCGAATGGCGTTTAGGTTTATGATGTTGACAGTATTTTTGGTTGTACCTTGTACGCAAGGACAAGAAGATTGTCACAGAACTGCCGTTTACAACTATTACTTTGTGACTGAGTCACATAAATGTTCGTACACTATTTTTTACGGTGGAAGCAGCAGTTTGACTGGTTTTAGCTGTGGTCCAGACTATGATTGCTGCGACAACGCATGCTGTAAAAGGAGGTAAATATTAAAAATATATAGTGGCTGCCGTAAATATAATGGATGCCGTAAACGGAGGTAAGCATAAATGAAATGTGGATTAAAGCTCGTATTACTTTCGCAAGAATAAAGCTAAGTTATTCATTATTAAAGCACAATGAACTCATTTGAATGCTAGTTCTAAGTGTGCCCTTTAGCCGCTATCAGATCATCCATAAATAAACGATACATTTTGGTTAAAACAGGCAGAATTAGAAACGAGAAGTAGAATATATATGAAAGTTGTATAATCCTTCTTGCCACAATTAGGTTGTTTCGTCATAAACTAACATATTGTACAAATAAAATGTTTACATATGTATTTTCACCATATCAGTACTGTAGCGGGAACTTCCTCGGCTACACTACCCCAAATTTTGCTATCACGGGTTCTTTTAGGATAGGTCTTTGCATTTGGAGTGATACCCCGCTGAATCTGTCCGATGTGTGGCTCTCCATAGTACGATAGATTTCGACCCCAGCGGGATAACGTTTAATTCCTGGCTTCTTGTCAGCGACTGGGTTGCGGACTGAGTCGCTGAGTCGTCGACTGGATGTCCTGTAGTCGCCGACTGTGTCGCTGACTTGGTCACAGAGTCGCCGACTGGGTCTTCCTCTGGTCGCCGACTTTGTCGCACAGTTGCTAACTGTGTCGCAGAGTCTCTGACTGGGTCACTGACTGTGTCACAGAGTTGTCAAATGTGTCGCAGAGTCGCAAACTGTGTCGCTGACTTGGTCACAGAGTCACCAACTGGGTCGCAGGCTTTGTGGCAGCGTAACTGACTGGGCCACATACTTAGTCGCAGAGTCGCCGACTGAGTCGCGGACTTGGTCGCAGAGTTGCTGACTGGGTCGTCGAGTTAGTCACGGTCGCTAGTCGTTACTAGCTCAAAATCGACAGAGAGAGAGACAACAGTGCGAAATGGTGAGAGAAGAGAAATCTTGAGTCAATATGTGTATTGTCGCAAGATCTTTTCGTTCTTTGGTCGAGCCTTGTAGCGCCTGTCTTTTGCTCTACAAAAGACATTGTTCCTACACTTTTGCGATTCCCTGGCCTTGCACTTTCCTGTCCGACGAAATACGTCCAAGTGTGTTTGCTCCGGCTGGTGGTTATACTGTTTCACTTGCAAGAGGATGTCTTCACACAATACCGCTTCATAACACACCACCGTAGCAGCCACAGTTGGCACGTATACATACCCAGGGGGAATCACGTTACCCAAAACTAAGACGCTCGATAGCAATACAAAGGCCGCTAACACTTAAAATTAGAACTAAATTTTAACGAGACGAAAATTTGCTGATAGAAAACAAAAATTATTGTCCATGGATTTTCTCATTACAGTACTTTATCCTTCTTACTTTCGTACAAAATATATATCTCGTGTCATATTAACTTCGAAAACTCCATCACGTTTCAGAACTGAAAGGGATTCAGTTTTGTGGTATTAATTTCTACCATCCTTTTGCCAGCGAGTCCAGACCAGCTTACTTATTCACCACATGTTTGGTCTTTGTCGCAAAATTATGATACGACATTTTTTATTGGACATTAATCAGCTCAAGTTGTAACTTTTGTGTTTTTTGACATAAAACAATTCATGTAAGTATGTGGTTTGATTAATTAGCTAGACATATTGTTTGTCATTTATCCCAGCATCGTGGATTTCATGTTACTGAGTTGTGTGCTTTAAAAAGGTCTTGCGGCCACGAAAGTGTGTGCCTCTCGTGAATAAAATCCCAGTGGTTACAAGCCGTTTTGATCTAGTTACTTACAATATACTTATCTGTAATTATACTCAATTATAAACACACACACACACACACACACACACACACACACACGCACACACACACACACATGCACTCACATACATTGGATGTTTTCATTTTCTTAGAAACGGAAAAATTCATGTTCCATCAACCGAACATAATAGGATACAATACTTCTTTTTAAAATTCACTGAAAAAGATCTATAAATGCCAATATTTCAGTTCAGAGACGATTCCATCTGATATGGAGACTGTTGGCGTGGTGTTGTCAGCAACGGCCATGTTTACGGTTATCATCCTGGCACTTCTGATTTTTGGAGCAACGTTCTGCAACAACAAAGAAGGTAATGATTACTATATTAAGTGAATATAAGTGACTTGTTACGTTACTCATATTGTATATCCAAACTCCTAAATGACGATGCTCTGTGCGTCATATTGTATATCCAAACTCCTAAATGACGATTTTGTGTCCGTCATATTGTATATCCAAACTCCTAAATGACGATGTTGTGTACGTCAAACAAAGAATACCACACAAAAATCAGGTTAGCTATCATTTTAGTAACATTTAGTATTGACGAGTTCATACCGTAAACAGGAAACTGCTAAAATGAGCAATGTTATTGATCAATATTGATTAATATCAATAATATTGATTAAATCAATAATATTGATTGAAACCTAAATGAAATAAACAGGTTAAAATAAAAAGGCAATAGCAACTTAAAATCAAAATTTGTGTATCGTTATCTATATAATGTACAACACACCATGCTCTCTATACAAAGAGGAATATACTAAATTTGATAGGTAATATTTCCTCAATGTTCTTCATTTCCCTTTTGATGTAATACTATTGGTACATATGTATTTTACAAGCAAATTTCTGAGTTTAGCTTGTTTCTTTTCAGATGAAGTTAAATTGTTCAACAAAAGAAGGAACTGGGGAAGATTTAAAGCTACTTTACAACAATGATTTTATTTTTCGTCAGAAATAAAGGGAACTGGGGAAGATTTAAAGCTCCTTTACAACAATGATTTTATTTTTCATCAGAAATAAAGAGTGTGCAACAAGTAACATTAACCTTCGGTTATGGGTTTTCAAAGTTTTGCATCCTTTCATACTTCCCTCAGCTTGTATCGATTCTTCTTATTCTCTCAGTAATATGCGTACTCAAGCTCCATTTATTTTGTTTTTTAGAGTCCTTATTACCTTTATAATTACTGAGGTTTGCTTTTTGTCCTTCCATTCTGTATTACTTTCTTTATCTCTTCTTTCCTTCTTTATAGTAACACATTTAACGAGATCCACACGGACACATTTTATTTGCATTGCATTAAAAATACTTTTTTGTAAAGGTGAGAAGTTTTGTTTACTTTCTCTCATGTTTTGTTGGTTTGTTATTGAGTATTTGTTTCTGTATGACGCGGTACCACTCATTCATTCATTGACTAAGTTCAGTGAACTTGAAATGGCACGCATATAAACATTCAGAAATATGTTCTGTAGAAAAAGGAATGATATCATATTACGTTGAACGCATTCGTCCATTCGTCTTAAAGAATAGCAATCCCTGCTGAAACGAATAAATGTAGTCAACCTGTCATAACAAGCAGCACACTCTACTCGAATTTGCAAGACCTTGAGCACTACAGCTAAATACACCGCCCAGAGACGAAAGCAGAAGACACCTATCGTTCGCTATGAAAGACAATTGACCCCTGATACTCAAGTCAGTATTAGACGATATGTACAACGAACGTTAGACTATCGTGAAATGGAATGAAGCAATGAAACTTAAGTAACACTATCGTAAATGGAATCAAACAATGAAACGAACGTAAGACTATCGTGCAATGGAATAAAGCAAGGAAACGTACGTAACCGAGGCTCATGCAGTAATCCATGAGATAGCTCTCAAAGTTGAATTTAAGGCGTAGGAAATTTTTTATTACCATTCTATGTCTGTTTCCGTGTGTTTATTTGCAAATTAATAAGCTTAACACATTTTGTGTAGACCAGACCAGGCTAAGGAATGGACTGACATTGTACCTGCTTTGTTTCCACCCTTGCACGCTACTTTGATCCTTGACTGACTCAAGGCTTATCTTAGGACGAGCAATTCGTTACTTTTCTCTTTGACTGACTCAGGGTTCACCCTAGTGCGAGCAATTCGTTACTTGTCTCTTTGACTGACTCAGGGTTAACTTTACCGCGAGCAGTTCGTTACTTTTCTCTTTGACTGACTCAGGGTTAACCTTACTGCGAGCAGTTCGTTACTTTTCTCTTTGCCTTACTCAGGGTTAACCTTACTGCGAGCAATTCGTTACTTTTCTCTTTGACTGACTCAGGGTTCACCCTAGTCCGAGAAATTCGTTATTTTTCTCTTTGACTGACTCAGGGTTCACCCTAGTGCGAGCAATTCGTTACTTTTAACTTTGACTGACTCAGGGTTCACCCTAGTGCGAGCAATTCGTTACTTGTCTCTTTGACTGACTCAGGGTTAACTTTACCGCGAGCAGTTCGTTACTTTTCTCTTTGACTGACTCAGGGTTCACCCTAGTGCGAGCAATTCGTTATTTTTCTCTTTGACTGACTCAGGGTTCACCCTAGTGCGAACAATTCGTTACTTTGATTTTTGACTGACTCAGGGTTCACCCTAGTACGAGATCTTCTTGTAAACGAAAATGAAATTGAAACGCTGACTCAGTGACCGCATATCACTTTTCCCCTCTTATTCGTTGTAATCTCCAGATTGTCGATATCGGCGTCGCGTTTAAAATTAGTTTGAAGAAATCAAATACCGTAATATAAATTATGGTTGCATCAACTGCTCGAGACGCAGTATCTTCTACAAGCAAAATTAGTCCATCTTCACAAATTCGGGTACAATTATTTGGAGCATTCTCAACTCTCTAGGATGCGTTTCGAATAACTATAAGTTTCAAAATGTATGTTTCTATGTAGCACACTTTAGCATGTGACTGAGTTTTTTGGCACTTTACTGGCGATTTCTCACTTATTACACGTTATCACACCATCGACGTTGTTACGCATATTTAATTTGCATTGTTTCTTGGCTCCCACCATGATTATATTATGTTTGTCTGTGTATTGTAATTGAGCTTAGTCCAAAATCAGGTTAATGGGCTACCTGACTATTGACATTTATTTTGTAAACAATACAATACACCATAGCTAATAGTTCTCTACGACTGGACTTCACTACACAGTAGAGAAGCAATAGGAAGGCGTACCTATGCAGTGAAGAAGCCATTGGAGGACGTGTATAATCAGTGAATAATTCAGAGCGGAAGTACCAGTGAACATAAAGTGCTATTATGAACTTTAAGATTATATGGTATTTAAGAACTGTTTAAATGCAGTTATTTGTTTTCTTATTACTATTGTACAATATCATCTTTATTCATCATAATCATCTAATTAAATAATCTAATTAAATCATCTAATTAAACCATCTAAATTGTTGTGCATGTTGTGGCTATGTTCTCCATAAGAAGCATTCCGACCATCCATTCGTCCATTATGTGACATGAATCAGAGATAGCATTCCGACTATCCAGTCGTCCATTATGTGACATGAATCAGAGACAGCATTCAGACCATCCATTCATCCATTATGTGACATGAATCAGAGATAGCATTCCGACCATCCATTCGTCCATTATGTGACATGAATCAGAGATAGCATTCAGACCATCTATTCGTCCATTATGTGACACGAATCATAGATAGCATTCCGACTATCCATTCGTCCATTATGTGACATGAATCAGAGATAGCATTCCGACTATCCATTCGTCCATTATGTGACATGACTCAGAGATAGCATTCAGACCATCCATTCGTCCATTATGTGACATGAATCAGAGATAGCATTCCGACCATCCATTCGTCCATTATGTGACACGAATCATAGATAGCATTCCGACCATCCAGTCGTCCATTATGTGACACGAATCATAGATAGCATTCCGACTATCCATTCGTCCATTATGTGACAGGAATCAGAGATAGCATTCCGACTATCCATTCGTCCATTATGTGACATGAATCAGAGATAGCATTCAGACCATCCATTCGTCCATTATGTGACATGAATCAGAGATAGCATTCAGACCATCCATTCGTCCATTATGTGACATGAATCAGAGATAGCATTCCGACCATCCATTCGTCCATTATGTGACACGAATCATAGATAGCATTCCGACTATCATTCGTCCATTATGTGACACGAATCATAGATAGCATTCCGACTATCAATTCGTCCATTATATGACACGAATCATACATAGCATTCCGACCATCCATTCGTCCGTTATGTGACATGAATCAGAGATAGTATTCCGACCATCTATTCGTCCGTTATGTGACATGAATCAGAGATAGCATTCCGACCATCCATTCGTCCATTATGTGACACGAATCATAGATAGCATTCCGACTATCCATTCGTCCATTATGTGACATGAATCAGAGATAGCATTCCGACTATCCATTCGTCCATTATGTGACACGAATCAGAGATAGCATTCAGACCATCCATTCGTCCATTATGTGACATAAATCAGAGATAGCATTCAGACCATCCATTCGTCCATTATGTGACACGAATCATAGATAGCATTCCGACTATCCATTCGTCTATTATGTGACATGAATCAGAGATAGCATTCAGACCATCCATTCGTCCATTATGTGACATGAATCAGAGATAGCATTCCGACCATCTATTCGTCCATTATGTGACAAGAATCATAGATAGCATTCCGACTATCCATTCGTCTATTATGTGACAGGAATCAGAGATAGCATTCCGACTATCTATTCGTCCATTATGTGACATGAATCAGAGATAGCATTCCGACCATCCATTCGTCCATTATGTGACATGAATCCGATATAGTATTCCGACCATCCATTCGTCCATTAAGTGACATGAATCATAGATAGCATTCCGACCATCCATTCGTCCATCATGTGACATGAATCAGATTTAGCATTCAGACCATCCATTCGTCCATTATGTGACATGAATCCGATATAGTATTCCGACCATCCATTCGTCCATTAAGTGACATGAATCAGAGATAGCATTCCGACCATCCATTCGTCCATCATGTGACATGAATCTGAGATAGCATTCCGACCATCCATTCGTCCATTATGTGACACGAATCATAGATAGCATTCCGACTATCCATTCGTCCATTATGTGACATAAATCAGAGATAGCATTCCGACCATCTATTCGTCCATTATGTGACATGAATCATAGATAGTATTCCGACCATCCATTCGTCCTTTATGTGACATGTATCCGAGATAGCATTCCGACCATCCATTCGTCCATTATGTGACATGAATCATAGATAGCATTCCGACTATCTATTCGTCCATTATGTGACAGAAATCAGAGATAGCATTCCGACAAATCCATTCGTCCATTATGTGACATGAATCAGAGATAGCATTCAGACCATCCATTCGTCCATTATGTAACATGAATCAGAGATAGCATTCCGACCATCCATTCGTCCATTATGTGACATGAATCAGAGATAGCATTCCGACCATCCATTCGTCCATTATGTGACATGAATCAGATTTAGCATTCAGACCATCCATTCGTCCATTATGTGACATGAATCCGAGATAGCATTCCGACCATCCATTCGTCCATTAAGTGACATGAATCGGAGATAGCATTTCGACCATCCATTCGTCCATCATGTGACATGAATCTGAGATAGCATTCCGACCATCCATTCGTCCATTATGTGACAGGAATCATAGATAGCATTCCGACTATCCATTCGTCCATTATGTGACATGAATCAGAGATAGCATTCCGACCATCTATTCGTCCATTATGTGACATGAATCATAGATAGTATTCCGACCATCCATTCGTCCTTTATGTGACATGAATCCGAGATAGCATTCCGACCATCCATTCGTCCATTATGTGACATGAATCATAGATAGCATTCTGACTATCCATTCGTCCGTTATGTGACAGAAATCAGAGATAGCATTCCGACAAATCCATTCGTCCATTATGTGACATGAATCAGAGATAGCATTCAGACCATCCATTCGTCCATTATGTAACATGAATCAGAGATAGCATTCCGACCATCCATTCGTCCATCATCTGACATAAATCATAGATAGCATTCCTACCATCCATTCGTCCGTTATGTGACATGAATCAGAGATAGCATTCCGACCATCCATTCGTCCCTTATGTGACATGAATCAGAGATAGCATTCCGACCATCTATTCGTCCATTATATGACATGAATCAGAGATAGCATTCCTACCATCCATTCGTCCGTTATGTGACATGAATCAGAGATAGCATTCCGACCATCCATTCGTCCCTTATGTGACATGAATCAGAGATAACATTCCGACCATCTATTCGTCCATTATATGACATGAATCAGAGATAGCATTCCGACCATCCATTCGTCCGTTATGTGACATGAATCAGAGATAGCATTCCGACCATCCATTCGTCCATTCTGTGACATGAATCAGAGATGAAATTTAATCTTGACGCACTTATGAATCTTCTAAGAGACATTGCATGGTATCGGTATTTGATTGGGTTAACTCATTAACATGACGACTGAATTCCTTAACTGTTGATAATGCCTCCCGCAACTGAGATACCGATAGTTTGAGCGAATGTAGTTGATGATGAATTTGTAATACGTGTCTTCGTCTGTCTACTAAACATGTCTTCTAAATCTAAATTTCCGCACTCTTTGTCAGCACCAACTTTCTGTTCAAATACTTCTACTTAAGACAGTGAAAATAGCAGGGAAAGAGGGTTGTGTTTTCTTTACGGTTAGCAATGTGACGCAATTTTGCTCACACCTTGCTTACACTAGAAGAAGCAATGAGATTGGTAGATACAAATTCATCAAACGTCTCCAAGAAGAAAAATGTAGCATTTAGATCCAAAACTCTTCAATAGACAACTGCGACAGTTTGCCCATTGCAAAACTCGCACATGATACACTCTGCAGAATAACAAAAGTACAGAATAACAAAAGCACCGAATACAACTTCCCTGATAGTGTACCGTAAGTGAAAATGCTTTAAGTTCCAGGGAAGTCTATCCAGGAATCACCGAGTTTGATTTGCAAGATTTTCACTTGCAAGTATGCGTTGAACTGAATCATAATGCTATATCGGATTCTTTTCAATACGTCATTCCTCGTGATATTCGTGATGCATCATTGCATTGTATAGATATGGATGAAAGGCTGAGTATTGTATAGCTGTGGGTGAAAAGGTGACTATTGTATAGATATGGATGAAAGGGTGACTAATGTATAGATATGGGTGAAAAGGTGACTCTTGTATAGATATGGATGAAAGGTTGAATATTGTATAGCTATGGGTGAAAAGGTGACTATTGTATAGATATAGATGAAAGGCTGAGTATTGTATAGCTATGGGTGAAAAGGTGACTACTGTATAGATATGGATGAAAGGTTAAATATTGTATAGATATGGATGAAAGGGTGACTATTTTATAGATATAGATGAAAGGGTGACTATTGTATAGATATGGATGAAAGGTTGAGTACTGTATTTATATGGATGAGAGGCTGAATATTGTATAGATGTGGATAAAGCGTTGAATATTGATAGATATGGATGAAAGGGTGACTATTGTATAGATATGAATGAAAGGGTGACTATTGTATAGATATGGATGAAAGGGTGACTATTGTATAGATATGGATGAAAGGTTGAGTATTGTATAGATATAGATGAAAGGTTGAGTACTGTATAGCTATGGATGAAAGGTTGAATATTGTATAGATATGAATGAAAGGGTGACTACTGTATAGATATGGATGAAAGGGTGACTATTGTATATATATGGATAAAGCGTTGAATATTGTACAGATATGGATAAAGCGTTTAGTATTGTACAGAGATGGATAAAGCGTTGAGTATTGTGCATATATGTATAAAGCGTTGAGTATTGTGTAGATATGAATAAAGCGTTAAGATATGATTAACGCGTTGAGTATTGTATAGATATGGATAGCGCGTTCAATATTGTATAGATATGGATAAAGCGTTGACTAGTGTACAGAGATGGATAAAGCGTTGAGTATTGTGCATATATGTATAAAGCGTTGAGTATTGTGTAGATATGGATAAAGCGTTAAGATATGATTAACGCGTTGAGTATTGTATAGATATGGATAAAGCGTTAAGTATTGTGTATATATAGATAAAGCGTTAAGTACTGTACATATACGATTAAAGCGTTGAGTATTGTATAGATATGGATAAAGCGTTGAGTATTGTCTATATATGGATAAAGCGTTGAGTATTGTGTATATATGGATAAAGCGTTAAGTACTGTACAGATACGATTAAAGCGTTGTGTATTGTATAGATATGGATAACGCGTTCAGTATTGTATAGATATGGATAAAGCGTTCAGTATTGTACATATATGGATAAAGCGTTAAGTAATGTATAGATTTGGATAAAGCGTTGAGTATTGTGCAAATATGGATAAAGCGGTGAGCCAATGAAAGTTATTGATAAAGATGCAATCAGATTCATTCAGACGTGAAGAAACAAAGTGAAACTGGCCTATAAAAGCTGCGTGTATAATATTGATACAGATATGGTCAGAGAGATGAAGACGTAAAGAGATATGATGAGATTGGCCTAAACAGGCCGTTTGTATAATATTGATAAAGAAGCAACCACTATAACTTATTGGAGATGCGATAATAAACAATCCTTTGCACATGCAATCACCGTTTTGTAACATCGTACATCGGGAGACAATCATAACTTGCACGGTCCCAAACGTGGCACGGCAAAAACACAATTTAACTGCTTCGGAGCTCACGGGACTCAACATCAAGTATCATAAATAATGATTTCTGTAAATATGGAACAAAAGTACCGTGCCTATACATCAATAGGCCTTTTTACGATTATAGACATGATGAACTTCTACAATATATTCAACTGCCACCGCAGCCTAATGTCATGGTACGTTTTGAATATTTTGAACAATACCTTTTACACTAAACGGACCTGGATCAATTGATAGATCCATCGAGCACTTCGTCATTCAGTTAATCAATCAATATATTTTTTCGTTTGATAGACTAATCAAATCTATTGTTTCGTTTGATATTGACCAATCGAATTCAAATGAAAGCAAACTCTGCTGCAATAACTGTTGGGTTTTCTTGTTACATCTGTGTAAGTATGGCAAGACATAGATTACTTCTTTGACGTCATCTAGGTTATGTAGACAATTCAATGTGTGTGGAGGGAGAAGTTCGTATAGTTTAGACGAGATTTCAAGATATCTTGCGAGTGTTTTGCGAAGTTTTTCACGAGCTGTAGCATCTGCAAGTTGTATTGCACCCATGTGGAGAATTTTTCATGTGTATCCTTCTTAGGTTAACATGTTATACCATGCAATATTGTCTTTCGTACAGGTAATAGCAGGAATATTGTCTTTTGTACAGGTAATAATATGAATATTGTCTTTTGTACAGATAATAATAAGAATATTGTCTTTTGTACATATAATAACAGGAATATTGTATTTTGTACAGGTAATAATACGAATATTCTCTTTTGAACAGTTAATAACAGGATTATTGTCTCTTGTACTTGTAATAAGAGGGATATTGTTTTTCGTACAGGCAATAACAGGAATATTGTCCTTTTTCAGATTTTAACAGAAATATTGTCTTTTGTACAGGAAATACCAAGAATATTGTCTTTTGTACTTTCTTCAATACTTGTAGCCGGATTAATACAGTTTGAAAAAAGACAGTATGACGCCAAAGTTAGTGAAGAAAACAGACACTGTCAATGATATATTTTAACCATGTATATATTATTATTATGAGCAGAAAATGCTGCTTTTGTAGTTAAGAAGTAATTTAAATCAAAAGAGCATTGCGTGTCAATTCGAGTAGTTCCCTTTACAGTACACGTAAGTAGTTAAGTGGGGCACCCTAGGGACAATGGGACTTAGCATTAAAAAGACCCCTGGGCAACTCTAGGGACAATGGAAATTTAACATGGAGAAAAATCGTGGGCAACTCTAGGGACAATGGGAATTTAACACAGAGTTTAGGTCTGTCTAGGGACAAGGGGAAATTAACATGGGAATAGAGTTTGGGCTTGTCTAGGGAAAAGGTGAATTGAATATGGGATTTTTTTTTTTTTTTTAAATTTTTTTAAATTTAAATTTAAATTTAGGCAATGGAAAGGCTATCTCTTTTCGAGAAATATGGTTGGCCCTGAAAAGGGCCTTTGGGTTTTCTTCTGCTTCTAGTTTCTTCTTTTTCTCCACCAAGTTCTTATTTTATCTCCAACATTCTTTCTCTTCTTTTCTTTCTTTTTTTTCTCCTGCTCTTCTTTCTTCTTCTCTTCCTCCTCTTCTTTCTTCCTCTTCTCATTTTCTTCTTCTTTTTCAATCTTTTCGTTCCATTTGCTTATTCTTATTCTTTCCTCTTCATCCTCCTTCTCCTCCTTTATCTCTTTCATGACACCACTAATCTTGTCCTTTACCTTTTTTAAGTTATTAATTTCCATCTTTACACGATGGGGACTATAGGAATAATGGTCTTCAACCAGTCTTATCAACATCTGCTCCATCATTCCTAAGTTGTCTAAAACGTCTTGTAATGTTTGTATTTTGTCCATTTGGTTAGAAGCCATCTTCTTTTTTATTCTTTGCAGAATGGTTTGAACGACGAATACTGTGGGTTCTTATACTTAAAGCGCGTACGTGAAGGAAAACATCCCCCTAAAACGTCAAATTGACCTTACCTAGATCATGACCAAACAACGCGCGGACGTGAAGGAAAACATCCCCTACTTTTTCATTTCATATAATAAAACCCAAACTATACTCTTCACATACGCTAAGAACAATAAACAAATCCATAATCTACTATCCACACAATCGTACGTGAGCGGGTACAAACGCAAACACACAAACACAAACACACAAACACATACGCTAAGAAACAATAAACAAAATCCATAATCTACTATCCACACAATCATACGTGAGCGCTTATAAAACCCAAACTATACTCTCCACATACGCTAAGAAACAATAAACAAATCCATAATCTACTATCCACACAATCGTACGTGAGCGGGTACAAACACAAACACACAAACACAAACACACAAACACATACGCTAAGAAACAATAAACAAATCCATAATCTACTATCAACACAATCGTACGTGAGCGGGTACAAACACAAACACACAAACACAAACACACAAACACATACGCTAAGAAACAATAAACAAATCCATAATCTACTATCAACACAATCGTACGTGAGCGGGTACAAACACAAACACACAAACACAAACACACAAACACATACGCTAAGAAACAATAAACAAAATCCATAATCTACTATCCACACAATAGTACGTGAGCGCTTACAAAACCCAAACTATACTCTTCACATACGCTAAGATCAATAAACAAATCCATAATCTACTATTCACACAATCGTACGTGAGCGGGTACAAACACAAACACACAAACACATACCCTCACACTATCTTAAAAAAGAGTTAGTGTTTATATTCACACTACTCTACCTACACATTGGCAAATTGATGGTTATTTCTTTTCTAGAGTATTGGGTAGCCCTGAAAAGGGCTGTTTTTTTTTTTTGTTTTTTTTTTTGGAACTTCATGGACACCTGGTTAATGGTGGCACCTTCCAGGCCTGGCGCCACATACACATCTTATCCCCCAGTTACTTTTTACTTTTTTGGGGGAGAGAGCAGAGGCAGGATATGTCGCTTCAGAATCCCAATTTTCGCTCTCTGGGATTCTGAAATTTATTCTTCTTCTCTTCTTTTCCTTCTCCTCCTCCTCTTCTTTGTTTCTTCTCTCCTCCTCTTTGTATCTTCTTTCCTCTTCTTCTTCTTCTTTATATCTTCTCTCCTCCTCTTCTTTTTTTCTTCTTTCCTCCTCCTCTCTTATCCTTCCCTCCTCCACAATGGCTTCCGCGGCCAGTTCATTCAACAGGCGCCTGGCATATTCCAGATGCACATGAAGTTCCAACAGTTTAGACAGTCTCGTGTTCATTTTTGGTGTTAATCAATCAACAAGGGTAGCTAGACTGCCCAGCGAGTTTCAATTTATAGTGAAAGCGCGGACGTGAAGGAAAACATCCCCTAAAAAACATAAAGTTGATGTTACCTACATCATGACCAAAAACAACAACGCGCGGACCTAAAAGAAACACTCACTCACTTTTTTATGCTACCCATCACTATTTTAAAATTTTTATAAATCACTTCAATAGACTATCCACATACGCAAAGCAATCCAATCTAACCTCAAATCTACACCTCAAACACCAAATAAAGACATCATTTTAATCTACTATCCACACCAATGTACTTGATCACTTACAAACACACAAACTCACAAACACATACCCTCACATTTTTTTAAAAAGAGTTAGTGTTTATTTTCACACTACTCTACCTACACACATTGGCAAATCGATCGTTATTTCTTTTCTAGAGTATTGGGGGGTAGCGCTGAAAAGGGCTGTTTTTTTTTTGTTTGCTATGGCATTTTTTTAGTTTCTAAGAATGCGATGTCCTCTGAGGATAGACTTTCTGGCGATAGGTCTGCTTCTTCGGAAAGAGAAGAAGAACTCTTTGGTGTCGATACGACAATCGACAAAGCCTCTGTCAGCTTCAGGTTGCTGCTGCTGTTGTTGTTGTTGTTGTTGCTGCTGTTGCTGCTGTTGCTGCTGTCTCTGAAGTCTGTACTTCTCTGTCCATTCTTCTTTTTCCCTGTTCATTTCTTCTCTGAAGAGCTCTTCTATCAGGTCTTCAGTGATTTTTAACATTCTCACATTCTCTATTTCTTCTGGCTTCGGTATCAGACTGTGTCTGACCCTATGCAAATTCACGTAGGCTTCGTTGAGTTTAGCTAGTTTGGAGCACATCTTCTTAGGAGGATGAGTCGACAATGGATGGTTAGACTGGAAACAACCCGGTTCTTAAAGTCAAAGCGCGGACGTGAAGGAAAACATCCCCCACACGGTTTTTGAGTCGCAACGTTTAGTGAGTGTCATGAGAGGGATAGTAAGAAGTGAAAGAGCATCAATCCAACATTCTTATAGCTAAACAAAAGACAAAGGCATTTTTTTTTCTTCAAAACACAACATTTTTTATTCAAAAATCACTTAACACTAAACAACAACAACTCTAACATTTTTTAACAACAATGCAACACTAAAAGTTTCTCCACTAGGTAAAGAGGGATAACAGTCTTCCATGGTTTCTAGTAATCTAGGATGACTTCTCTCAAACTGTTGATTTCTATGGTATTATCGAATTCTGCATATAGGATGACGTTCACCGTTTCATCAGGGTCTCGGTCTTTAAACTGAATTTCCACACGAATCTGGCCGGATTTTATAGGGTGGAAATGTCCCTCGTCGCTGCCTTGGTCTGGAGTGAAATCGAAAGCCCACAAAGCGTAGCCTCCTGCATAATCCTCGTACGTAATACCGTGACTGGTATTGGTTCCTAACTGTCCGGTGGCTTCGTACAGGGACAAGTACGATCTCAAGTAATTCTTCTTGGTAAAGTCAGGTTTAAAGTCAGGTTCAAACGGTCGGGTACACAAGGTTTTGCCATCGCGACTGACTTCGATTTTGGACACGCCAAAGTGTTGAAAGTAGAAAGGATTTTTTTCGGCAGCTCCGTTGAAGGCTGTGTTCTCGAATATACCAACGATCAAACGTTTGGGTAACTGTCCTTGGAACAGATGATCTTCGATCATGGATCGCTGTCCCTTGGGAATGGTGAAGGTTTTCACTTCCACGCGTCGTATGGGATACTTGGCGGTCGTTCTGCTCAACGTCTGACTGATGTCGTTTCCCACTTTAGGTAACACTTCCACACGGCGTACGTAGAGTCTAGCTTCTTGGATTTTGGTTTTGTAACCGTCACTATCAGCCAATAAATGGAAAGCGGTACTGCTACGATTCAGTCTCAGGCGGACATCCACCCCGTTCAGCAAATGCTTTTCTTGCAACCACATGGCAAAATGCAAACGATCCATCAGTTCTAAACTTGTGTCGACTCCCGTGATTCTCTTTCTTCGTTCTACAAATCCATCATTGTTGTCTTTCTTTTCATCAGTTTCCAATATTTCAAACTTGGTAGGTTCGTCAGCTTCCCATACCACACAGGCATTGAGATGAGTGTTCTTGGCATCTATTCCGTACGTCAAGAGATTTTCCAGGTAGGCACGATAAGGGTAAGTATCCATGCTGCTACTGACCCGTTTGTTATTCAAGTACAAGTCCACTCCACTGAACAAGGAATGCATGAAATTGTTGACGGGAGCTACTGCTTCATCGTCTATAGCACCTCCAGTCTTATCTAGAATTTTGACTTTCAGGTACAAGTAACTGCTATTCAGATCGATGTAATCTTCGGGCTGTCCTTTGATTTCAAACTCGATGGGAGCGGAATCGGTCAGTGAGGAGACGGGGTGAAATTCCACCCACTGGGATTCTTGCATCGTCATCATCGTGGGGGGCATGGCAAACAGGTCCAGTTCCGTCTTGGAACAAGCGCAAGATTCTCGGTGCATCATTTTTTTTGTCTCTTTTCTCAATAATCGAAAACGTCTAAGTCTCGAACGGTTCTTCTTTTCTTGGCCTTTCTCGCTAGAAGTCTGGTGAAAGGGTGTTTTCTTCTTCGTCTCTTTCTACCTTGTCCTTGCTGAATGCCTGACTCGGTAGCGTGCAGGGCATTTATAGGTGTTTCTCGTTGGCCTAAAATGTCTTTGCCCGTTTGCAGCAAGACATTTTTGCCTGCCCTCATGAAGGCTTCTTTAGGGTTTTGTTTGTCGATGATGACATTTTGGAGAAATTCATTGCCTTGCGTCAGTGCCGCATCTTTCAAGGCGTGCAATCCGCCTGTCACCATCGGTTTCAACACCGGGGCCACCGAACGAAAGGCCGATTTTAACATGTCTCCTAAGCCGTGTCCTCGCTGTCGAGCAACCCCTCGGTACACTGGATACATGACTTACTTACGAGTCGTGAGAGAACCGTTTTCGAAAATGGAGTTTCACCGTGACTTTTCCTTTGGTGAATGGAATATTTTGTCCCAGATCTCCTTTTATAGCAATGTTGACCGTGTCCAAATACGACTTACTGACAGGCAAACAGTGAGGATGGACAAATTCGCGGTGGACGTGGTAAGTGTTTCCACCTTCCTCGTCAGCGCCCGTGGCAGAATCTACTTTGAAAGGAATGACACGCAGTAACGGTACGGACGTGTGTCCCACCACGTTATACTCCACCACATCGGAGTACACAAACATCAAATTCAGTCCTTGGTTCAGTTCTACCGGGGCACGAAATAACTCGCTAAAAGACTCGTTGTCGTAAACGATGGGTAATTCGTTTTTCTTGATCATGGAATTTCTCATGTCCATGTCTCCGCCCAACATGTACAATTCAGGACAAAATAAAATGGACATGATTTTACTCCGTTCAAATTTCATCAAGAAGCGACGAGCTGTTTTGTGGTACTCCATGGTGACACTTTTGTTGACATGCTCCAAAGCTTTCAGAAACACGACATTAAACCTGGAGGTTATGGTGCTGACCAAATGTTGACCACTAAAATAGTAGCCTGGGGGAATGAACTAGTGATAGGTGGTGTACTTTTGATTTTGTGTACGGGTTTTCTTGTCATATTTGACATTGCTATAAATCTACTGTTGCATTTGCTCGTCATGAACTTCCACATCAAAAAAATTTTGATTGGGAAGGACATTGAGGACTTGGGTCGGGTGAATCATTTCTACTAAAGCCACTTCCCAATGGGCTTCGTGATCTAACTGGATGGCTTGAGGTAATTTGGCCGTGCAACAGCACAACGTGTTCTTGGGAAACACCTCCATGGAACTGTCACTGGGTAAGGTTAAGTAAAATTGGTTTTGGTGACTCATAATTCCAGAGTTCTGTGGCTGTCCGAGGGGATATTACTGGACGTCAGAGGCGTGTCTCCGTCTAAAATGGGGTTCTGGTTGTGGTTGAAGTGGTGACTGGCACTGGCACTGGACACAAGGTTCCCGGGGTTCCCGTTCGAGGTGAATTTCAGGGAGGGATTAGGAAGCAGGTAACCGATGCAACTGCTCAATAAAATGGTCCACAATTGTTTGTCTCCTTGTTGCAAACTCAAATTGGCGATGGCTGCCCCGATGACACAATACACCACGAAGATTTGGCAGAAAAAGACGATTTGCGTTTTAGGCACACGTTCTCCACACCACACCCACAAGGGTTGTTTTTGTAAATCTTGCACAGAAGAACTAGGTGAAGGAGGAGTGGTCGACGTAGCTGCGTCTGCTGTGCGAAAGGGCATGATGGTCACTTCTTTTTATAGTCGATGACTTGCGAAGCGTCGATCCAAGAATCGAAACTGGGTGGATATCCTTTCCAACGTACTTTGACTTCTTTGACACGTCGTTTGCCCACTTTACGGGTTCTGCGTTCGAGAATGCTTTCGATGTCGTACACGTCGTCTTCTTTTTTGGTCACACGTTGTAACTCGGGCAAATAAAACGTTCCTTTGAGCACTTCTCCGTTCATGTCTTCCAATTTATAGACGGCAGGATGACGACCATGCACTCGTCCAGTGACGCGAAACAATTGGGTGGTCCAGTTAGGTAAGTAACCTTTGTCGAAAGTGCGTTTGGTTTTGCCAATGCGCACCCAATCTCCTACGGCCAACATTCCACTTTTCTCGGGGACAGCCCTCGTCGGGGACGTACCAAACAGACGCTCAAACACCAACACTTCGTTGTCGGGAGTCACGTCTTGCGGGGCACGTCCGATGCTTCGATGGTAAGATTGGTTGTACGCTTGCACCAGGTGCGGTAAGATGTCGATGTACTTCAGAGTGTGGTGATGCGTAAAATATTTCCACATGCGTTCTTTCAAAGTGCGTTGAAAACGTTCCACGATGCTGGCTTTGGTTTCGGGATTCTCGGTGGTAAAAAAATGAATGTCACGTTTCTTTAATTCTTTTTGGAAAGCTTGGTTCAGAAATTCGGTGCCTTTGTCCGTTTGCCATCGAAGAGGGTGACGACCGCTTTGTTTCAACACCCGTTGCAGGGCTCGCACTAACTCGCTGCTCGATTTGGAAGTCAAGGGCACGACCCAGGCAAATTTGGAAAAGACGTCGATGACACAAAACAAATATTTGTAGCCACGATTGTAGCTGGCCAAATGAGAGACATCGGCTAAATCGGCTTGCCATTGATGATCGATGCCTTCCACTCGGGTGCGACTTCTGGCAAACTTGCGTCGAATGGGTTTGTGTAAAGTGTAGGTAGCTTGTTCTTGTAACCATCGTTGCACTTGAGGTAAACGGAGACTTTTCAGTCGCGTTTTGGCAGCACGATACAATTTTTGAACTCCTGCGTAACCTGCAGGATGGGAGGGATCGTAGTAAATGCTGGCTAAGACTTTTTCCATTTTTTTTTTGTGTTGGTTGGTGTGTTAATAAGACACCCACTCTTGGAGGATGCTACTCTTTTTCTCTTGGGGTATTTTCTTGGATTGCAATGCTTTGCGTGTGCGGCCAGCAATAGGTGTCGAAGAGGAGAAGGATGTCTGAGCGGGGGATATCGGTTCTTGTTTCACTTCTGTCTTCACTTCTGTCTTCACTTTCTTTTTCTCTTGTGAGGAAGAAGGGGTGGCCATCATCTTTTTAATCCATCCAATTCTGGAGGTAGGTGGTGTTGTTAACTTGCGTACTTTTTCTGGTGGAGTTTGAAACCCTTCCTCTTCTTCTCCTTTTTCTGTCTTGGTCACGGGTACTGGTGGTACTGGTACTGGTACTGGTACTGGTGATGGTGCTGGACTTTTCATCAAGGTCTTAAAATCTTTCAGAGTGGGTAGAGCTGTTTTGTCTAAAGCTTTCTGGTGAAAGAGTTGCAGTCGTTGCAAGAGTTGACCGTACTTTTGCGATTTTTCTGTTTCGGACAAATCTTGGCGATCCATCAAGGACTGCAATTCGTGTTGTAACTGGGACATCTCGCTCAAATGGGGATTGGGAGGTAAATGCGGGGTGTGTTGTTCTTGCCACCGATGGTATTCCATCCATCGTTTGTAAGGTACTAAAGCTAGTTTTCGTCCTTCCATGGGGTTGTCAGGGGTCGATTCTGAGATCTTGGAACTTCCGAGGCCTTTTTATCTTGCTCCCACCAGTCCTCCCAACATGGTTCCCAAGACTCCTTTCAGTATGGGGCCTAACAAGAGAGGTAAAATACCTCCACGTTGCACTAACATCTTTTTTTGACGAATGGGAATTTTCTTTTGAACCATTTGGCGAAGAACGTGACGATGTTTGCCTAAGCATTGTTTCTGGTGTTTGGACAAAGGGATCGTGCCTTTCAAAACGTTCAAACAACATTCGCACACGGTATCGATGACCTCTTTGGATGCTGTTTGAATGAGTTTTTTTCGTAGGGGTGGAGAAGCTTTGGACAGGACAGATAACATGTCCCCATGTTTGGCTAAACGTGGTGGCAGTCCTTTCCTTTTCTTTCCTTGGGGTTTTCTGGAGGGTGACATCTTTGAGTCTTCAGGAGCACCAAAAAAACACTGACACCCGACTTGGTCACAGGCCTTTTTTATACTGGAACGCGTCGCCACTGATTGTCTTTACGTCGTATTAGTTTGAGGACAGGCATGACACGTCGTGCAGGGGTACGTAACGGACTAAATCGAGCCAGTTCTTGCTTGGACAAATCCAGCAAACTTTGTAACATGCCCGATCTTTCTTGAACTTTGATTTTGGGAGAAGGTACTTTGTGAGCAGCAGCCACTGCCACTAAATTGGAAGGTCCTGCCACTGGGGAAGTTCTTTTGGGGGTCATCAACGGAGAAGTTCTTGGTGTGATCAACGTCTCCAAGTACTCTTCAGTTCTGGGTGTCATTAACGGAGAAGTGGACAAACGTGAAGCTGCCGGAGACGCAGTCACCGCCGTGGCAGGTCGTGGTTTGCGAGTGTAAGGTTGCGTCCTGGCCGAAGTGCCTCTCTTGCCACTAGTTTTCTGTGGACTTTTCTTTTTCTGGGGGCTTCTTTTCTTTTTCCGGGGTGGTGGTGGTGTCTGGTCAGAGGAGGGTCCTGCCACTGGAGAAGTTCTCCTTGGGGACCTGGTCTTTTTCTTCTTGGGGCTTCGTTGGACTTTTGTCTTGGGGATAACTTTGGGGGCGTTAGGATCCCATCTTAAGAGTGAGCGAATGATGACCCCTCCTAGAGTACCGCTCCCTCCAGGTTTCAAAATGATTTGTTTTTTGGTTTGAGTGTCGATGCGGGGATCGGCCAGTTGGACCAAAGCGACTTTGTTTCGATCGAAAAAGCGTTTGGTTTGATGAGGAATCTGAATGATTCCTTGGAGTAATTGACGTGCTGTCACCGTGAGCCATCGTAAGACTTCTTTGAGACTAGCTTCTAAGACATGAGCTCGTGTTTGTGGATCTTTTTCTCGACTGATGCCATACAAGGCACGAATCAATTTGACGGGAAGATGCGACTGAAGGGATGTCATGTTCGCACTGAGAGTGAGACAGACGAAAAAGGGTCTGAGGTTTTTATAGATTTTTTATGAGGAGTGAAATGAAGTCGAGGACGGAGACGTGTACAGGACAGGCCCTCCGTCTTGGCACCAGTGGTGAAACAAGTGGGTACGAAATCGCAAATCCTCGGGAGTCGTAGGTTTCAAATCGACGAGTAAATAGGCGTGTGGAGTTTGAGTGGCATCGTCGTACGCCTGAGTCAGCCAAGGCGTTCCTAACTGTTTGGCTAAGACTTGCACTTGCGATTTATCTCGAGGGCTTTTAAACAAGACCACGTAATGCGCATTGAGACTGACGGTGCGATGGGCTTTACTTTGTTGAAACAAATTTTGGGTGATGTAAACGACACTGGCATTACGGTGATGCCCTTTGCGCGTGAACCACAGTTTAATTTCTTCTTCGTCTTCTCCTAACATGTCGTCGAAAATGACCAAATGGGTTAGACGGAAGTCAGAGACGATGCCATCGTCTTCTTTAGGAATGCCTTCCACAAACACGATGGAATCGCCTTGACTTTCTCGCAAGAGGCTGTACGCCGATTGCCACTCTTTGTAACACCACACGATTCGTTGAGGGGGTCGATCGATCAAATGATGTTTATGTTCGATCAAACGTTTGACGAATTCGGTTTTGCCTGAACCGCTAGGTCCAGCAATGAGCATGTTAAAGGGATGGCGAAGATACAAAGCCTCCCAACTGGCACGATCTAAGTGTTCGTCGATGACTTTGACAGTAGAGGAAGAGGGAGCAGAGACAGCAGAGGTAGCCATGGTGTGAGAAATGTCACTTGTGACACGAAAAACAAACAAGACAAGAGTTTATATACTTTTTCAGAACACGTTTACTGAATGTTTTTTTCAAACATGAATACGAAAGACAAAAAATACATAAAAGCCAAAGGCTTAAGTACAAGAATAAAAGGCACATGATAACCATGAACGTGGAATAAACACAAGTGTCTGTACAACATGTTTTGGGTAAAGTTCTAACCAGTTCTATAGTAGGGGTAAGGTCACACAAGTGTCCTCCCGAAAGGGTCTTTCAGGCCTGTCCACGACAGTCCTGTCCTGGGTGACGGGTTCTTCTGGCACCTCACTAACACAGGTTGAAAAGTAACTTTTTTCCTTGAATAACTCTCGTGCATACTGGGTCACCTCTTGTGTCCAAGCCTCAAAACCCTGGTCTCGGTGATGTCCAACATTTGACTCCTAACCAATCTGGTTTCTTCTTCGTCAACGACATGGTAAGTTACTTCAATGAACAATGAACTATCGATCTTGCCTAAGGTTCCTTTTCATATACAGACCAATACCGACGTGACCGTACGGTAAGGTGAAGTGATTGGGAAGTCGCACTCGCTTCTGGTATACAATTTGATAGACTTTTTCCAAGGGTCGACTGACGATGTGGTGAGTGGGTAAACGTACAATCTTGTTCGGTTGATAGGTGGTCACTTTAAAGTTTCCATCCTCTCCCGATTGCAAGGCTTCTTTCAATACCCCAAAGTTGACCACTCGACTGGTACGATGATTCAGAGTCAGTCTTTTCACTTTGCACGTCGTGTGCACTTCTCCTTGTTTGTCCCGGTATTCGTAGCCGTAATTTTTGGGACCGCCACTGATGAAACTTAGAATCTTGTCGTCGGGATGCTCGTCTGTCCAGGCTCCTAAACGGTCTCCTTCGATGTCAGGGTGCTGTTGAATCGGGTGATGGATGTAAATGCAACTGTCCCTGTCAAAGTACAGGACGCGTTCTTCTAACAGTTCTAAAGCTTCGTACAATTTTAAGCGAGCATGAGCTGTCACGTAAGCCGCAATGATGACATTTCCAAAAGGGTCGTCTTGTACAAAGTCCAGATCTTCTTCGTAATTGACCAAGATCAAATCCTCGCGAACGACGTCCACGTGTTTCATGTATTTGGTTTTGTCGTGAATCATCTGGAAGTAGCGGGAAGGTTCTGTCAAATATTCCGTCTTGGGTAAACACGGTCATTGTGCCATTTTACCCCACAAGCAATTTAACATCACTTTGGCAAACGATCGCCTGCCTTCGTTTTTTTCGATGTGGTCTAAAGAGATGCCTTCTTGTGCGTAGTATTTCTCTTTGAATTGTATTTGGTCTTCGGGAGTGTGACACCAGGAAGGATAGCCGCTGGCTTCTTGTTTCAGTTTCAAAAAGGCATCCACGTAGTCGGCGAAAATGCCTTTCTGAGTAGGGTCACCCTTGTGGTACTGTTGTGTCTTGGGAAAGTGGCAAATTTCGTACACTTCTAACAGTTGGTATCCCATGTCCAGAGCTTTGAACAATTCCACGCTGACCCAGGTTCCCGTCAAGGCACGTTCTTCCTGACTGTGATGGCAAGGTTGGTCCTGGTTGCACGTTTCGGCACAAGTACGGCACAAGGGAAACATCAGTTTGCCTTGACAATGGTGAGGTAAGACGGGATGGTATAGGTTCGTGGGAGGCAAAACTTTACACTTGATCAAGCCTTCGTATTGTCGAATGTTTTTCAGGTCGATGTGTTACGTGAACAATTGCGGGTGCCCTACAGGAAAGCGACAATATTTGCACACGTAGGGATACAGCGAACACACGTCCAAGTATTTGATTTCTTCTCCTTTCTCTTCGTCGGCTTGGTACAGCAAACAGGTGGCATTGGTCCTTCCTCCGTACAAACTATCCCTCGGGTTCAGCGGGTCCATGAACTGGTAACTTTCCACGAGGCGTTTAAACTCGGGATCGGTTTTCATACGGTGATCGTATTCGTATTCCCACATTTCCACCACTTGGTATCCTTGCTGTTCTAGCTTTAGGCGTCGCTGACAAGTGTCCTGGTACAGGTCTTCCATGGTCCGTTGTAAAAACTGATTTTTAGTGTCACGGTCAGGGTAGCAGACGGGACATCCGTGAAATAAGCAACCGTTAAACTCGTACACGATCTTGGGGTTTTCTAAGTCCCAGCTATCGACCGAATACGTTCCGATGGTCTTTTCGCCTCCTCCGTTGCGGGCATGCTGAATCCATTTGTCTTCCTTGTCGCACAAGTAATGTAACCAACGTAGGGCTTTGACCGAGTATTGACGCTTGACATAGTGGGTCGTTTGAGGACTGATGACAGCCACGGTGTTTTCAGGCATGAATCGTTGGCGGTACACTAAGGAACACGCTTTGGCAATGGTGCAAGCTTCTTTCAAAGGATCGACCCCTCCGTGTTCCATGAACAGTTCTCGAAATTTTCCACAGCAACGCCGTAAAATGTCCACGTCGGAACGACAATACTTTAAAATTTCTTCCTGAAAGTCGAAAGGGTCCGAGGCGTGAGCTTGGTACCAAGCGTAGAAAGTTTCTCGTTGTTCGGTACGCATGTTGTCGGGGTCGTAATAGTGAGCCTCAGGCAAATGGGGTAGAACAGCATGTTGATTGGCTTCCATATTGAAAAAGTGTGGAAAGTACCCTTTAGCCATTTCTGTCATTCCAAACGTTTTAGGCATTCGGCTCAGAGGCATGGCCAAGTAACTCATCGAATCTTTAAACTGTACTTGTCCCACTTGCATGAAAATGATTTTGGCTCCGTTCAAAAACACTTTAGGACGTTCGGTGCCATGTTCCGTATAGTACCTCACAAGAAACTGTCCATCGTCTCCGGAGAAATTGTGAGCCATCACTGTGGCATGACGATGACAATCTCCGTAACGTTCGATGTCCTCTTGGCTCCACGTCTTGTCGATGGGGTCTAAGACCCATTGGGCAAAATCGGCTAACGTGTTTGGTCCCCGAAAATTTTTTCACGCCCTCCAGGAGTCTTGCTGCAGTGAGGACAATGACTGAAGATAGGTTCTTGAATGCACTTCTCGCACGCTCGATGAGCCACGCAGAAATTAGGAATGTGAATGCCGGTCTCTTGCATAGCATTCGAAATCGATAAAGATGAAATTGCCTTTCTCCTTGTGACCGTCCTCTTTCTCTGGTGGGGGTTGGTATTTTTGCACGTAGCATTCGTGTTCCAAGTCCACGATGTGGTGACAAATGTGACATTTTTTCTTTTCTCGACATACGTGTGCCTTGGCATTGGTGGTAAGTATGCCTTGTCGACACGTAGGGCACAATCTCAGGAGTTGACAAGCACATTTCTTCTGTGAACCTTGTGTTTTCAAATGTTGCTGGTAACAGGCAGGGCTGACAAACGTGCGCAGACAAGTCGAACAAGGCACTGGTTCTTCGCTCAGACAGGGTGGAGAGACCAAACATCCTGGGCATTTCAATCCACAATGCTTGTGTTGCTCTCGATTGTTATAACCATAATCACATTTCTCACAATAATAACTGTATCCCAGGAATCCGATGATACTGGTAATGGTATCGAAATGGTCATCGTGATGATAGACATGAATGTATTTTCCGTCCTTAAAATCCTGGCCTCGAAACAACAGAGACCCGCGCATTTCTTGAGGGTGCACTTTCAAGGTGTAGCGTGGAGCTAGGGCATCTTGCAATTTTTGCATCTCAGGAATGCCACAGGGTGTGTCTTTGGACAGGCCAGCTTGTTGCAACAGGAGTTCTGCTTCGTTTCGTTGTTTGGTTCGGTTCGATTTTCGAATGTTCTCCTAGGTTCTTTTCCATTCTACCGTGTCGTTCTTGTTGGCATAGGTTCGTCCCACCACGATGGCTCGAGCTAAACACATCTGGTCTTGAGGGTTGTTAATTCGGACGAGACTTGTTTTGGTGTTGCGAAGGTCGTCCACCAATAACATCTTTTTGCGTCCTGTCCCTTGAGGAAGAGAGACGTGAGCCATTTTCAGTGTGGCTTTACCATCGGTGATGTCAAACTGGTCATTAGATTGTTCTACGTGTTGAATCTTGTCCATGACTTTGGAAGGGGTCAGTTCTGCGGGTCTGCTAAACTCGATCCAAACAGGGGATTTCAAACCGTCGTGATCTATGGATAGTGTCAAGCGATCGCCTTCTTTGGGTTGACATTGTCGCTTGAGTGCAGTGAGCAAAGAATCCCACATCTCGGTGATAAACCCTTCTGCTTTCTCTAAGGGTACGTCAGCCTTGAAATCTTTAAACTTCACCGTGTAGGTGTAAGCCGTGGTTCTAAATTTTCTAGATGAGCGCTATTCCGTCTCTCGAATGGAATAGTATTTTTCAGGGTTGACTAAGGGTGACGAACTTGGTTTAGAGGGTTCGGATTCTGGTTCACTCATGTCCTCTTCAAAATCACTGGCATGAATTTGTGCCAAGATTTCATCCCTGGTACGAGGCGATAGATCACGTTTCTGCCTCTTACTTTCTTCTTCTTCTTCTTTCTTCTCGAATGAATAGGATCGTTTCATCTTGAGTGCAAAACGTCAAATGACTCAAGTTCAAACACCATAGACTAATTTATAGTCATGGCAAACCAGCGTATATAAAAAGGGTGTGTCTTGTCCTTTCACTATTCATTTCACTCTCAAACCGAGGAGAACGATGGAAGAGACTACCCAGATGGAACGTTTCGTCAGAGCTTTGCGAGGGGTCATTAGAAAATTCTCTTCAGACCAGCCGACGGACTACTCTCCTTCCTTTCGAGATAAGAGTCAGGATACTTGCTATATCTGTCAGAAGAAAGGGCATTGGTCTTCAGAGTGTCCAGACCGTCAAAAAAAAAAAAACAGGGGCTAAAAAAGACAAAAGTCAAGATACCTGTTATTATTGTAAAGAAAAAGGACATTGGTCTCCAGATTGCCCAAAAAAGAAACAAGAGGAGTCAGAAGAAAAGAAGGATTCTTCAGAAGAAGAGAGGGATTCTTCGAAAGAAGAGAGGGATTCTTCAGAGGAAGAAGAGGAAGAAAAAAGACAATTCTATTTAAAAGAAGCAAAGAAACAGGAGAAAAAAAGAAGAAGGGAAGAAAGCGAGGAGGAAGAAGAAGAGGAAAAGAGTGTGACGGTGAAGAAATTCAAAAAACAGAGAGACTAAACAAGGAGAAAGAAGAAGTCAATGAACGTTTAATTAAAGTGTTCTGTGGTGAATTGTGAATTGGATTGTAACAATGGATAAAAGAATACATGAATGATATAAGGTAAGTGTCTTTGAGTTTTGATTTTAAAATAAGAAGCTACACTCACGCACTCATACACAGACACGTACTATAAGGGTAAAATGGGTGGGGTTTATTTTTGAGTTATTGGCAAATTGAAATTGTATTTCTTTTCGAGAAATGTGGGTGGCCCTGAAAAGGACCTTTTTATTTTGGTGTAGGGGTGAGTTTAACCAATCAACTTTAACTGCCTTAAGCCTTTGCCACGGCCAAGGTCTACTTCTGATGATTGGGTTGAAATCACTAAGGGTGGTACGACAGGCTTAGTCACAGGGTTGGCGTGTTTAGCTCGGGAAGGTCGTATTCTCTTCGGTCGTGATAAAGAAGTCTGATACATTTGTTTCAGACTTCTTAACTCCGCTAAAATGTCCAACAGTACCGTAGCCGTTTGATTTTCACCCTCTTGTTTCTTTGCTGCTACTTCTTCTTGCTGTTGTTGCTGTTGTTTTTTTCTTACCTCTTCTTGTTGCTGTTGCTGTTGCTGTAGGAGAAAAGCTTGTTCCGCTTCCTGTTGTCGTTGCATAAATTTCTCCAATTCTTCTTTCTGTCTCTGTCTAAAATTCTCCACTTGCGGTAATGAAGAAGGTAACGAAGCTTCCGGAACAAATTCTTGCGAGGTAAGAAAATCCACAAAATCCCAATGTACCTCTTCTGAAAGTAAGTCCGGGTTCCCTTGGGCAGTCTCCCCTGCTGGTGCACCCCAATGGATCGTTTTCTGAGTTTCCGTCATGTTGAATCACTGTCGCATAGATTGACTGCACACAAGCGCTAGCGAATCTATATAGACCAACTGACGTCACAGACTACTCTCTTCGGATTGGATGCGGGCTGACTGAATTTTGTAACGCGTGTTTGGATTGGTGAATGAACTCAATCCGTTTCAATCCTACCTCTACCTATAAATAAGCGCAGTTCAGTGCATTGATTCACTTGTTCTCGTCGCTTCAAGATGTGGACCGATGTGCAATCTTCTACGCTTGTGTCTTCCATGATGTTCCGGACGGACATACCCATGTATGTCCGATCCAAGTGGACCATTGTCCACAGGACAAACACCAGCCTGTGGATACGTAGGATCTACGTTGAAAGACAAGGATGCCTGAAAAGAGTGCTGATTTACGGACCAACAGTGAGACGTAGCCTAAGGACAAGAAGAAGACCAATGCGGTACCCTTTATGTTAATGAATACATTAACATAAATCAAAAGGCCCTTTTCAGGGCCAGCCATATTTCTCGAAAAGAGATAGCCTTTCCATTGCCTAAATTTAAATTTAAATTAAAAAATTTTTAAAAAAAAAAAAAATCCCATATTCAATTCCCCTTTTCCCTAGACAAGCCCAAACTCTATTCCCATGTTAATTTCCCCTTGTCCCTAGACAGACCCAAACTCTGTGTTAAATTCCCATTGTCCCTAGAGTTGCCCACGATTTTTCTCCATGTTAAATTTCCATTGTCCCTAGAGTTGCCCAGGGGTCTTTTTAATGCTAAGTCCCATTGTCCCTAGGGTGCCCCACTTAACTACTCACGTAGTAATAGAGCACTTTAGACAGGCAGAATAAGTATTGTAATCTTGACAGGAATTTAAGTTCCGTAATGTGAGAATTAAAGTACAATATGTAGTAATCTAGCGATCAATATTTGCAATCACTGGACAACAAATTTTTACAAAAGTCATGTTACTGAAATAAAATTAGTCAATTCTTATCAATTTTTATGTGCTGAACACGAATATGACAGTCAAATTGCAAAATTGGCTCTAGTTTTTTTGTAATCTGCAAGAAATTAATGTTTACATAACGAAATGCATTCCAATAGTAAAAGGTCAACTGTAATAGCCTACCTATAAAAAATCAAGTCATTGACTACATCTTAGATTTCTTCGCCTGTCTCATGAAAAATTCCCTCGACTCAGCGAAGCAAAGATTAAAGAGGGAGTTTTTGTGGGTCCTCAGATTCGAGAGCTTTTCAAAGATGACCGGTTCAACAACTTGCTGGAAGGTGACGCGAAACAAGCATGGAATGCTTTTCGCCTAGTTTCTACAAACTTCCTCGGAAATGTTAGGGCAGAAAACTATAAGGAACTAGTAGAAGACATGTTGATGAAGTATAAGAAACTTGGCTGCAATATGTCTCTAAAGATTCACTTCCTTCATTCCCATTTGGATTTCTTTCCTAGCAACTGTGGTATTGTTAGTGATGAACACGGCGAACGTTTTCATCAAGATATCGCAACAATGGAACAAAGATACCAGGGAAAATGGTCCACTACAATGCTGGCTGACTACTGCTGGACACTCCTCAGAGATGCTCCCGAACAGCTGTACAAGAGACAGGCGAAGAAATCTAAGATGTAGTCAATGACTTGATTTTTTATAGGTAGGCTATTACAGTTGACCTTTTACTATTGGAATGCATTTCGTTATGTAAACATTAATTTCTTGCAGATTACAAAAAAACTAGAGCCAATTTTGCAATTTGACTGTCATATTCGTGTTCAGCACATAAAAATTGATAAGAATTGACTAATTTTATTTCAGTAACATGACTTTTGTAAAAATTTGTTGTCCAGTGTTATCGTATGTCTCTTTCATGTGGACAGCATACGCTACTGGAATAGATGGAAGAATGTTTCCATTGTGCAAAAGCACAGCCTTGAGACTCAGTTTCGAAGAGTCCACAAATAGTCTCCATTCTTGTGGGTCATGAGTGATTTTTAAAGCATTCATGAGGCCCTCAATATCGGAACAGAATATCAGATTACTTTCCTTTCTGAAGAAAGGCTCCAATTGCTGGTGGCGCTTTCGATATGCAGTAATTGTGACATCTTCTTCTAGAAGATTCCATTGTTGGAGTCTTGATCCTAGCAATTCTGCCTTGTTCTTTGATAAGTCCAAATCACGAATCAGGTCATTTAGTTCTTCCTGTGTTATTCTGTGTGGGGTTGATGATGCACCACAGTGAAAATCTGGATCACTGCATGCTGATGGACCAGGAGAAGAACAGGTCGACTCACCTTTGTCTTCGTCAGATGAATCAAGAAAATATTCTGCTGGAGGTTCTGGAATAGGAAGTCCCTCACCATGTGGAACTGGTCTCAATGCAGACAGAATGTTTGGGTAGACTATTCTCGACTTCTTTCGCTTCGTTATTCCGCCGGAAAGAGGAGGAACCAAGCAGAAGTAACAGTCATTTAGGTGGTTGCTTGGCTCTCTCCACACCATTGGGACTGCAAACGGCATTGATGACCTTTTGCAATTCAACCACTGTGAAAGCTGTGTTGTACATGTAGCACAGCATATATGCGGAGCCCAAGGCTTGTCTTGGTCACCAACCTTGCATCCGAAGTAAAGATGATATGCCTTCTTCACTTGAGAATTGATACTTTTCTTCTGGTTGGCAAATGTCACTTCCCCACAAATATAGCAAAAATTGTCCGCGGTATTAACACACTTTCGAGGCATTACTGTTCTTTATTGTACGTAAATGGATAAAATAATAAGTTTTATGTAACAGTAGCTTGAACTGTCTCGCACAACGTCTAAAATATTTTAAATGCTGAACCTATCTGATTGGGCTTTATATAGTACACTGCTTACGTCAGCTTCAGCAGCCGCCTGGCATTAGTATAATAGGCCTACACATGTATAGTACACTGCTGACGTCAACTTACTTCAGCAGCCGCATGGCATTAGTATTGCATTGCATCAGAAAATGATGCAATCAACTGTGGATGATGTGAGCATGATGGTATTATGCAATGTTACATCATTATTCCGGATGTTGCTGCAGTCCTACTGGAGAAATTTACACAGTGAAACATAGAAAATGAGGTATATGAATATCTTCAAAACGAGAGCCAATACAAATTTTTCACGGTTATATTCGTGTTCGGCACACCAAAATACTACAGATTAGGGCCTTTTCAAGTCAGTAATGATTTCACTGTTGACCAGTGTTACCTGTTGAGAAATTTGAAGCGCCAGTGTACATTACTGATGTCTAATGTTACGTGAACTTTAACAGGACATTAATCTAGTAACTGCTGGCCAAATACACAAGGATTATTGTTGAATGTATCAATCGAAAATGTCTGAAGTAAAACAAGTTTAAATACCGTACCTGACCGGATACCGGTACATATACGTCTTAAAGAACGATCTCTAAAAGCTTTACCTTTAAGTGGATAACGAAACAGCTTTGATGCCCCTATATATATATATATATATATATATATATATATATATATATATATATATATATATATATATATATATATATATATATATATATATATCTTTGAACCTACCTTCCTGTCCGTCTGTCTGTCTCTCCAGTTCAAATACTAAAACCATAATTTACCTACATTTCTCTAATGATTGGTATATGGTAATTAGTATATCTTTACACAACCAAACCAAATATTTATAGGTGGACGAGTTTCCTACCCGCCATTTTGGGGGCCCCGAGTGGCCGAGTGGTCTAAAGCTCTCTCCGTTACGGATCACTGCCATCTCACCTCTGTCTGTGTGGGTTCGAGTCTCAGATTCGGACAATGTGGGTATGTGAGAAATCCTGCCAGTAGCTTCTCTTGGGTCGGTGGTTCTTTCCGGTTGTCTTCCCGGGTTCTTCCTCCATCATTAATACTGGTCGCCATGCATAGCCTATCTTGTGCTGAAAAAGGGCGTTAAACCCTACAACAACAACAACTCGCCATTTTGTGCTACAATTTGAGCAATTTTTTTTAGTAAATTCGCTTGGTCAGCAGGTAACAAATAATTTGGTATTTTTAGAGAGTATAAAGGTTCTCACTGAAAATATATTATTAGAATAACGTTTTGGTTATTGCATGTGAACCATGTCAAAAGCGAGAAATTGTTAGTCAGTTAGCTTTCATTGGTACTTTGCATCTCTTTAACGATATCAAGTATCAATTACATCTAAAAAAACAGACATTTCTGATTAAATGAATACATTCAATGATTTTGTCATAAAAGCAAAGACATTCTTATGAAATAATAGCGTTTTTGATTAGGAACATGTTACAGGCAAAATTTTCTTCGATGTGTTCAAGGATTGCATGAAAGCAACAGTTGTTAAATTATTTACGATTATGTCATGAAAATGTAAAGTACAATCTTGGATTAGAACCAATTTTGGCCCCCAAATTAGCGATAAATTTGTTGATGAAACAGTATTTTGACATGAAAAAATAAAATTGATTATAGCTGGTCTAGAAGAAGGATTTCTTGATAAACGGAATTTTTGTACCGTTGTCAATTTTGCTATGGCTTAAACAAAGCTGAAAAGTTTTTGAAGACCACACAGATGCGCTGTAAAAAGTATTTTTCTTTAAGTGGAAATGAATTCCATTAAATTAAATGAAAATAATATTTAATAACCAGAAAATGTTCGATGACAAGAAATAACCATAAAATCTACGATGACAAGAAATAACCATAAACTGTTAGATGACAAGAAATAACCTTAAAATCTTCGATGACAAGAAATTACTATAAAATGTTCTATGATAAAAATTTACCATAAAATATTCGATGACAAGAAATAATCATAAAATCTTCGATGACAAGAAATTACCATAAAATGTTCGATGATAAGAAATTACCATAAAATGTTCGATGAAAAGAAATTACCGTAAAATGTTCGATGACAAGAAATTACCGTAAAATTAAGTACAGTTAGTTGATGCACTACTTTAGGTGAAATGGATGCATTAAATTCCAGTGCACCATTAATAGTTTGTAGATATAGAAAATCGATTTTTTGCAGAGCTGACATTTGACACATTGTAGCAATTAAAATTAAAGTACACACATATACGAGCCATGCTTGAAATATTCAGAACTTTTGGCTATAATCTTTTTTGTTTCTTTAAACTTGTAGGTACATTGATTGTCAATCCATAGCCAAATAACACTCTTATCAAATGTACAGATTAGCCAAATAACACTCTATCAAATGCACAGATTAGCCAAATAACACTCTATCAAATATACAGATTAGCCAAATAAGACTCTATCAATGTACAGATTAGCCAAATAACACTCTATCAAATGTACAGATTAGCCAAAATAACACTCTATCAAAGATACAGATTAGCCAAATAACACTCCTATCAGGTGTACAGATTCTGAACGTACAGAACAACATACAGGTAAAGATATATACGGGTGACGTTAAATAGGTAAATAACAGTGACCTAAACTTTTCAGGGAAGGAAAATCATTTCTGATTGAGTAAAGTGCATCCTGCTAAATTAGGGCGTTCTTGTGCACTCTCTAATAAAACTTATGGATGTAAATCTCTGTCATATCCTACTGTTTCAGGTTGTTTCATCGTTTTAAAGATGGCCACATATCCATATGAGATATTCCACGTACTGGAAAGAGATGTCTGCGATAAATGAACGGGACGTGGTTCCCATAAAGGAGCTTATTTCTGAAGATGATCGATATACGGTGGATATTACTTCCATTATGACGGGCATTAATTCGACTGATATGTTAAGAATTATATGAAGCTCAGAAAGATTAGTGCAGGATGTGTCACGCATTTCGTGAATAAGGGAATCGGATTGAAATAGTCCAACAGTACACCTCAGACATGAAAAGAGTGCCCACAGACAAAACATTTATTAGATTGTACTTCTCAGACGTGAAACGAGTGCCCACAGACAAAACTTTTTTAGATTGTCGCTGGTGATGAAGCTTGAACTTGCTGATGCGAACCCAACCGAAGAGAAACTAATAAAATTTGGATTGTAAAGACTAGCAGAGACCACAAATCGCCATTGGCTAAGCTGGACAGTGAAGCAAGTTTTATACGCATGATTTTATAATGTTAGCAGCTGGGTCCCTAGCGTACACGTCCTTGACTCTGCTAGCGTTAATATACTTTGTATCTGTTCGAAGTGTTGCTTAAAGTTATAGAACAATACCGAACGTATCGTCAACGAACCGATACAGGGGGTATTCCCCCTACTCGAACACAATGGACCGGAGTATAAATCCACCGCCATGACAGGCTTCCTGAAGGACAGCATCCAAACGTTTCTACAACCTTCTTACATCACAGGTTAATCTCCAAACCACTTTTTCCTGAATCGTGTTATTCAAGTTCTGCTCAGGGGGCAGACCATGTGAAAGCACCCATGCGGTGGGAAGTGTGATATTTAGTGTATGAACCACATACCATGTGAAAGCACCCATGCGGTGGGAAGTGTGATATTTAGTGTATGAACCACATACCAAAAAGCAAACAAGAAATGGCATTTAATAATTGGATCAGACTATCACGTCCTGTAGAGGTTCTAGGAGAGAATTTTGAGCGAGTGTACGTTCGTACTGATCACCAATAAATAACTTTGTTGTACGCTGTACTAATATTCCGAACTCTTTAAATATACATCGGACGGTCCAATCACTTCGAGGGCAGCATGTATCACGATTGCAGTCTGTTGTAACGTGTTACAAAAGCAACTGGGAGAAGCTGATAGACAAAATAATTAAAAACTAAATGGTACAGTCCGTGCAAAATATAATACAAATAACAGAGATGTGTTTGTAAATGAATGAAATGTATGTATGTATGTATGTATGTATGTATGTATGTGTGTGTGTGTGTGTCTAAGAAAGTATATATATATATATATATATATATATATATATATATATATATAAACGTACATCATTTAGCTCAGCAAGATAAAGATAAGTAAAGATGTTCAAACTATGTTAAAGATATGATTTTCAAAAAGATAAAGGTTAAACAAATTAAAATCTTTGAAATCTGAGGATAACATTATGTTATCGAGACTGCATTCTTTCTATATTCAACTTTTTCTCTGGATATACAGACCAGAATGTATTTTAACTGAGTTTAACATTTCTGCCTTACATGGAGAATGTCCATGTATTCTGTAGTACTGTGTTCCATTGTCATTTATCCCAAACGATTAAAGGATTAGAAGTCGATGTTTTGAAATGACATTATCGATTATTATATTGAGAGATTTTAAAAAACATGGCGGTAATTTGCGATTAATAATTTGTCATTTTTGTCAAAAAGGATTTTCGCCTCTTCCAAAAGAGGGCTAATTCGTATGCCAAAAAGTAGGGTTAAATTTCCGATTGTACATGGTTTGGTAATTGGGCCTGAAGATGAAATCTGATGCAGGATTTGATGGAATAGATGACAGTCTCGTAGTATATTGAACGCTCAAATTTGTATGTCACAGATACAGTAATAGTTCATTTGTCCAATATTCTGAATGGAGCATTCGAACTGCATGCAATGTAAATCCCTAATTGTGTATCGGATCCTGAATCCAATGGTAAGATTACAATTGTATCAATGCGGATGAATTGAAAAATTAACTAACGAAATAATTCAGCAAACGGAACATACAAGTGTAGCAGGAGCATATGTTTTATAATTTTATATTCATGTTTTAATTAGGCAGAAGTAGGTATTTTATTATTTTATGTAGTTAATGTTTATTATTGAGTGAAATGCAGTCATCAGTTGCAATTATTGTGTTATTCTCATTTTGCACATATTTAGCCATTTAGGTAACCTTGAACCAGGATTACCTTTTAGAGTTTTGTTTACTGAGCAATGCAACTACCCTGATTGCTGGTCATGCTGGGTTGTTATGTTGCATGGCAAGTGGTAAACAACTTTCTGATTGGCTAGTTTGCTACTTGTCTGTATAAACAACATAGTATGAACAGCATATTAGTGGTCAGTCTATTAGAGTTTCTAAAGGGTGCTGGTCATGGCATTGCATTAAATTGCCTGATGATTCTTGTGCTTGCAAGAAGATGTAAATTGGCCTTTGTCCCATATGATAAGGTAAATAGATTTATAATATGGTTAATGTAATAGTTTATTTTATATGTACTCTGCATATTTCTCTGGAATGCATGTTGATGTATTTTAATACATTTTAATAGGTTATCAACCTGCATTTTATAATTATCATATCGTTCTGTTCATACCTTTGTTTATCTGTCTGTCTGTTCCCCACTTTTGCTCTAAACACTGACTGTTGTTTAGGTTTAGTTGATCCACTATCTCTCTAGATGGATAATTAATAAATATATGGAATTGTGAGTTATTCGTATTGAATGTACTGTGCAGAGAATCAATGTAAACATGCATAACAATAATGCACTGATGACGATATTATTTATTATTGTAGTAAATGTATTTTGTATTGTATTTGTAGGGTGTATGTAACAAAGCAGGAGAAATGTCTCAGTAACCACCTATCAACCCAATAATGCACAATAAACCCAATAATGAACAAAATACTGGACTTATATCGTCTCACCAATGAGTAGAAGGCAAGTGCTGTAACATTTGGCGCCCACCGTGGGACTTGTGCTGAAGCCGAGGTTGTATATATGTGTAGGATGGAAGGAGGGCAGGACCAAGTGGATTAAACAAGAATAGACGGAGATGCAATCCCTTCGGTATCACGCTGCCAGTGGATGTGGACATGTAGGTACTCCAGCCATATCAATTTAGAAGAATACATATGGAACTCTGGCTGTGTTTATTGTTTAATTCATGGGATTCAAGAAATGTTTTGTGAAGCATTTACATTGAGACTTTGTGGATCATCTGAACCTTGTGAATGAGTGACATTCATCCTGTGCTTATATAGACTGATATGCATGTGTTTTGATTCATTAGGACAATGTATAATTTGTTTGTTCATTTAACCTGGACTAAATTGTTCTTTGATGAAGTAGGTAAGAATGGTTATAATCAGCGCAAGTTGAAATAATTTGTATTTATTACAGAAACATCTATGAATATTTGAACTTGTTATATATATATATATATATATATATATATATATATATATATATATATATATATATATATATATATATATATATATATATATATATATATATATATTGGTGCATTTATATATTAAGTCCATCATATAGCAACCGATTGTAACAGATGTTCATATTAATGGAATTTCCTTATTTTGTTGCCGTTAATTTTTTTTCTCCTTAGTACATTTTTAGGAAATATGTTGTTTTGAAAATGTGTTTCATCTTTAAATATGTTTCATATTAGAATTAGAATACAGGTAGTTCTGGTTCAATTGATTCTTCTAGAACCTATTTTCCCATAGACTGTATCTGTTCTCCAATTTTACAATATTCGCTATTGACAAGGCAAACATTGTTCTTTCAGAGTGATCCTTATTTTTGAAATATTCTTGCTTAACTGGCCCTAAATAGATATTGCACAGACGTTTGTGTATTTCTTGGTTTTGATCGCGCGTTTTTGTGTGAGTACATATGGAATTCACAGAGGACGAAGTTCAAAACATAGGGGCCTTTAAGGCTTTAAAAGTCAAACCCAAGGCAGACACACCTGAAAATTTCGGAAAGTGGATGGCAGACTTCACGTCTTCGATGGGTACACATCCTATTAAGGAAGAGCCGACAGCATCACATGCAATGGCGTCCGTGGCCAGTGGTCCTATATCGGTCACACTACCACATGAATTAAGGATATCGGTATTTTTAGGATAAAAGAAGAGTGAAACATCGTATGAATTATGGAGATATGAAGTTACATGCTTACAACAAGGCACGTATCCACAGGACCAGGTATATCATGCCATCAGACGTTCCTTGAGAGGCGAAGATTGACGGATTGCTATGCGATTGGGTCCAACAGCATCCACTAAGGAATTGATATCAAAGCTGGACAGTGTGTATGGCAATGTAGATTTGAAAGAGACTTTGTTAGCTGACTTTTACAGTGCTCGCCAGAAAGAGGATGAAGATATTTCTGCATGGAGTTGTAGGCTGGAAGATTTGTTAAACAAAGCCGTCCAACATGGGTTAGTGAAGACCAGTGAGACAAATGATATGCTAAGGCCTATGTTGTGGACAGGACTTAAACAGACACTTAAGAATGTGTCTGGCCATAAGTTTGATTCACTCAAGACATTTGACGAATTGAGAATAGCTCTTCGTCGTATTGAATCTGAACACAGGCAACGGGAAGATGAGCTAAAACGTACCAAGAGAACTATTAATCTTAATATGGTATCAACTTAAACCACATCACAAAACAAGGAGCTAAGTGAATTGAGAGATATTGTCCAGCAGCTGTCAAATGAAGTGAAGATGCTTAAGGAGCATTCAGCATCCCACGTATCCAACAACCAGCAACACTATATGAATCGATTTAGGACAAATAATACTGATGAGAGGAGAGACCGAATATGCTGTCGCTGCCGGCAAATCGGACGCATTGCTTCTGCTTGTCGTGTTCGACTAGACCATTCAAAACGGGATTTAAACTTCACGAGGCCTATGGCTGGGGGCAAGCAGTAGGATTTTCAAGGGGTTGCCCCAAGAAGCATAAAGGAACGGACACGATAGAGCTAGTAGGACAAGCTAACGAGATTTCTGTTATCAATGGTATTAGAGTAAGTTCATTGATTGATACCGGATCGAACGTATCAACAGTTAGCCAGACATTTTATAACAAGAATTTGAAGACGACTCAGATTGAGCCCATTACAGACCTTTTGAATGCTGAATGTGCAAATGGAGGGAAGCTACCATATAATGGCTTCACAGAAGTTGAAATAGAAAGTAACATTCTACCAAAGTTGGAAAGACAACGTTGTCTAATGTTAGTCGTGCCAGACAGCAACTACAGTAGTCGTTCCTGTGTTACTAGGGACAAACTACTTAATGCGTGCTCTAGAGGAATGCCAAAGTGAGCATGGAGCAAGATTTCTACAGACAGCTCGATTGCCAACTCCGTGGTATTTGACATCCAGATGTTTGACTTTGCGAGAAAAGGAATTAGCAAAGAGAAACTTTTGTCTAGGTGTTTTGAAGAGTCACATGATATTATTGTAGAAAGCAATAGCAATGTGATATTGCGAACCTTCGTTGATAAAGAGATACCTTATCATTCAACATGTGCTTTGCTTCAGAATTCATTGATGTCCACAGTAAATGAAGACTTAGATATTTCTCCAGGCCTGGTGACTTATAACTACACGAGGAATGGTTTGATCGAAGTTCATGTGTCAAACGTGACTGCCAGGACAATTAGTATTCCGCCTAGAGCTATTTGGTGTGATGTAAAACCAGTGTTTGTGGCTGATATCTCAGCAGATTTGGTTGGAAGGGAGCGAGTAGATGACCTTCTCAGTCAGATGGACATTACTTCGGATAAACTGTCCAAAGATGAGCAACAAAATAGATCTTATAAAGAAATTCGAAGACATCTTTTCCAGAAGTGAAACATGTGGGATTTACGGCAGCTGTAAAGCATCGCATTAATATGATCGACGAAACACCGTTTAAACAGAGATATCGTCGGATACCCACTTCCATGTACAGTGAGGTGAAACATCACCTTCACCAGTTGCTTGCTAGCGGTGTGATTCGTAAATCACATTGTCCTTGGGCCAGCAATGTTGTTTTAGTGAGGAAGAAGGATGGAAAACTTCGCCTGTGCGTTGATTTTCGGCAGTTGAATAAGATGACAATCAATGATTCCTATGCCTTGCCCAGGATAGAAGATATCTTGGACTTTTTGGCTGGATCTAAATATTTTAGTGCTGGATGTGAAGTCGGCGTATCATCATATTGAATTACATGAATCTCATAAGGAGAGGACAGCATTTACAGTGGGTCCACTAGGTTTCTACGAGTTTGAGAGACTACCCATGGGGTTTTGCAATGCACCAGCTACGTATCAGAGATTGATGGAAGAGTGCCTCGGAGATATGCATTTGACCATCTGCGTGATCTATCTAGATGATTTCATCATTTTCGGTAAAACCTATGAGGAACATTTAACAAATCTGGAAAAGGTCCTAACAAGGCTTAGGGAGTGTGGTTTCAAGTTGTCCCAAAGAAGTGCCAATTCTTCAAGGAAAGGGTCATATATGTCGGCCATATTGTATCAGAGGCAGGTGTTGAGGCAGATCCAGCCAAGATTGACAAGATCATAAACTGGCCAGCTCCACACACCCATGAGGAAGTGAGACAATCCCTTGGATTTGCTGGCTATTACCACAAGTTTGTGAAGAACTTATCGAAGATAGCTAGACCACTATCAGAATTAATGCCAAGCACTCGGAATAAAGCGGGTAAGCGTCAGAAGAAAATTCCACACATACCATGGAAGTGGGGACCGGAACAGGAGAAAGCCTTTCAACAGCTGAAATATGCTCTTTCTTCACCACCTATTCTAGGCTACGTTGACATTGGGCAACCTTTCGAGCTGCACACAGATGCCAGTCAACACAGCCTTGGTGCAGCTCTGTATCAGTATCAAGATGGTATCTAGCGAGTAATCAGCTTTGCCAGCAGAGTGTTAACAAAACGTGAGCGAAATTATTCAGCGTATCGACTGGAATTCCTAGCATTAAAATGGGCAATCACGGAGAAATTCAATGATTACCTTTATGGACAGTACTTTACTGTGTACACTGACAATAATCCGCTCACGTATATTCTTACATCAGCCAAAATTGATGCCACTGGGCATCGATGGTTAGCTGCTCTAGCCATGTACAACTTTGACATCATTTACACAGCCGGTTCAAGGAATTCAGACGCAGACGGTCTATCTCGGTTGCCATGTGTAAAGATCAGGAGCTGTACCAAGGATATGAAGACTATTACCAGAGAGACCTTACACGCTCTCTGTAATTTAACTAGTGCCCAGCCATTTGTTGAAAGTCTTTGTATGTCTGCAGATGTTGTTGACGACATTGACTCTGGTTCGAGAATATCCGCAATGACGGATAGAGATTGGAGAGTTGCTCAATCGAATGATCCGGTTATAAGGGAATGGGTAAAGCATGTACGAGACAAAAGAAAGCCTAATCGACAGTCCCTACCTACTGAAAGAGATCATTTAGGATTATTTCGGACTTTTGACAATGTATGCCTGCGAAGAGGTGTGCTATACCGGAAAACCAGTGCTGATGATCATAATCAACTACAGCTGGTACTTCCCAAGTCTCACAACGAGGAGGCTATGCACTACTTACATGATGATTGCGGTCATTTAGGCCGAGACAAGACACTTTCTCTCCTAAGGGATAGATTCTATTGGCCGCTTATGACAAATGATGTGGAAGTATGGATCCAACAATGCCGTCGTTGCATGCTTAGAAAATCGTCAACGGATGTTCGAGTACCACTCGTCAACATAGTGACCACACAGCTATTGGAACTCGTTTGCATCGATTTTCTGACTCTTGAGATGTCCAAAGGAGGCTACCAAAATATACTGGTTATTACAGATCACTTTACCAGGTATGCACAGGCCATTCCGACAAGAAACCAGACAGTCAGGACTACAGCTGAGGCTCTGTTTAATAGTTTTATAGTGCATTAGTATGCCCCAGCGTTTACATTCAAACCAAGGTGCAAACTTTGAAAGCAAGATCATCAAGGAATTATGTCAAATTACTGGAATAAAGATGTCTCGAACGACACCCTATCATCCAATGGGCAATGGTATGTGTGAGCGATGGAATATGACACTGCTAGATATGTTGGGAACTCTCGACCCAGATCAGAAAAGGAATTGGAAGAGCTATTTAGGACCATTGGTTCATGCATATAATTGTACGCGCCATGAGTCTACAGGTCAGACTCCATTCTTTCTGATATTTGGAAGAGAGCCACTTTTACCTATTGACCTCGCATTTGGATTAAATAAGGGTTGTGGATCAGGCAATTTGTCTATTTATATTAAATCTCTTCGGAACCAATTGGAAGAATCGTACAAACTAGCCACATGTCTTGCGGAAAAAAATCTCAAGAAAAACAGAAGAGGGCATATGACATAAAAGCAAGAGCAGCAACTCTTCTGCCTGGGGATAGGGTTCTTGTGAAGATAGTGGCATTTGATGGAAAACACAAAATTGCTGATCGCTGGGAAACTAATGTTTACATTGTGGAATCCCAACAAAACCCGGATATCCCAGTATACGTTGTACGATCGGAAGATGGCAAAGGACCGAAAGGCACTCTTCATAGAAATTTGCTGCTTCCTATTGGCGCCTTGCTAATTCAGTCGGAGCATAATAATCGAAAGCAAGAGAAACAAGCTTTCAAGTCTGCGACATCCAAGACTAGAAATTCACCCAAGAATAATTTCAGGGAAACAGATTCTGACCAGGATGAAAAGAACTCTATATCGCTTTATCATCCAAGTGATAATGAATTGATAGGTGTAACTGGTGGTTCCGCAACGGCAGATCCGGGAGATATATCTGTCAGGAACAGTGCTGAATATGATTTAGTCGGCGAAAATTCAATTACAGACTCCTCCAGTGAGAGTCTTACAGTGGATGATGAAACCTCTTCAAACCAAGATGATGGTAATCCCAGTGTGGGAGGAGAGTTGGTTTCAGCTAATGCAGTTGATGATGATGAGCAGAGTGGTCATACTGCTGAACAGTCTGGAGCTATGAATCCAGAAAACACTGTGATCAACATTGATATTGACTCTGCAGTACCAGGGCAAACCAGGGTTGAGAGCCCCAGTAACGTAGTAGTTACTGATCAGTTACGAACAGAGAAGAGTTCCTTGCCTGTTCCAGCACCACGACGTTCTAATCGAGTGATGAAACCACCTTCATGGATGACCTCTGGAGACTATGTTATGTCCCAAGCCGTTAATGAGCCAGACTGGCTAACAAAAGTCCGTATCCTCCAGTCATTGCACAAATTGAGTTTTCAACAGCATGTCTGATACCATTTCCAAAGCCATAATTTCCATCATTGTGGATACTCCTAAATGATGAGGACATCATTTAAATGTGTGGAAGTAAGTGTGTAGCAGTAGCATATGTTTTATAATTTTATATTCATGTTTTAATTAGGCAGAAGTAGGTATTTTATTATTTTATGTAGTTAATGTTTATTATTGAGTGAAATACGGTCATCAGTCGCAATTATTGTGTTATTCTCATTTTACACATATTTAGCCATTTAGGTAACCTTGAACCAGGATTACCTTTTAGAGTTTTGTTCACTGAGCAATGCAACTACCCTGATTGCTGGTCATGTTGGGTTGCTCTATTGTATGACAAGTGGTAAACAACTTTCTGATTGGTTAGTTTGCTACTTGTCTGTATAAACAACATGGTATGAACAGCATATTAGTGGTCAGTCTATTAGAGTTTCTGAAGGGTGTTGGTCATGGCATTGCATTAAATTGCCTGATGATTCTTGTGCTTGCAAGAAGATGTAAATTGGCCTTTGTCCCATATGATAAGGTAAATAGATTTATAATATGATTAATGTAATAATTTATTTTATATGTACTCTGCATATTTCTCTGGAATGCATGTTGATGTATTTTAGTACATTTTAATAGGTTATCAACCTGCATTTTATTATTAGCATATCGTTCTGTCCATACCTTTGTCTGTCTGTCTGTTCCCTACTTTTGCTCTAAACACTGACTGACTGTTGTTTAGGTTTAATTGATCCACTATGTCTCTAGATGGATAATTAATAAATATATGGAATTGTGAGTTATTCGTATTGAATGTGCTGTAAAGAGAATCAATGTAAACATGCAGAACAATAATGCACTGATGACGATATTATTTATTATTGTAGTAATTGTATTTTTTATTGTATTTGTAGGGTGTATGTAACAAAGCAGGAGAAATGTCTCAATCTCCACCTATCAACCCAATAATGCACAATAAATCCAATACTGAACAAAATACTGTATCGTCTCACTAATGAGTAGAAGGTAAGTGCTGTAACACATGTTTGAAACAAATCAGTACAAAAAGGCGTAATATATTTGCAACTGTCATATAACTATCTTTAATAAATGAAATGGGCATTAGGACAGGCATAGCTACAGTGCTTGTACGTGCTTGAGTTACAGTGGGGCACTCCAGTTGGAAAATAATAGCCTCTAGTTGTACATAGACGATATACTTTAATGTGAAAGACATCAGATTTTAACTGAAAAATAAACAACTTACTCGTTTCAAGTAAGGATATATAATATACCAGTTACATATAAAACTATTAAGTATTTCCTGAGATACAAATGTATTACGTTGAATGAGATTATTTTGCTTTTACACCAACACTGCTTTTATCTCTGACGTATACAAAATTATATGGAAGTATGTTCTTACAGAACAGTATGGCAAGACATTATGCATTAATTTAAATTGTTACTGATCAATATTGCTGGTTGTGTGATATGGTTATGACATTTTAATTTATCAAATACATGTAAGAAATAAAACTATGGTCGGATGACATTGCAATGGCAATACGTGTACTACCTGTTATATAAGTACTCAAGATGTTAATACGACGTAGGCACTAAATTAATAAAACCCGTAATATAACTTGCATCTAAAATTTATATTTGACTCTCCTCCTACAGTAGAAAACTCTTTCAGCAAATTACCTTTGATAATCCGCATAATTACAGCAGTAGTGTTTAGGACTACAGCGTACACCCAATCCACATGATGTGTACAATGGATAGTGATTAGGACTACATGACTACATCATGCACGTAATCCTCTTGCCCTGTACAATGGATTTGGAATATTAGGTGATGGTAATACAGACTGGTAAACGTAAAGTTTCTATTCCCCCCCCCCCAAAAAAAAAAAAAAAAAAAAAAATTTTATAACAGCAGTTATCAAAAAAACACAAAACACAGTGCACAAATGCTTCTCAAGAGAACACAAAGAGGAAGGTTTTAAAAATTACGGTGACATATATAGTGGAAATAACCTAAGCACAGTATACGCACCTGTTCCAAGGCATTAATACCAGCCATAACACTACAAGCCTTTTGTTGTTTTGCTTAAAGTATTGCACTGCATATTCATTGGCATGTATTCGACAACAAGCGACCTGTCCTGCATAAAAGAGTATACACACAAGAAGCTTGCCATTGATTGCCTTGATACCGTGCCCTGGTAAAGAGAAGGCCGATTACAAAAATTACTCTTAGTTCTAACACGAACAGGGCGAGAACCTGAAGGCAGTTTTCACCTAAACATTATCTATAATATTTTATCCGTCTCAAGAAACAGATCAAACAAGAAATGGAGATTATCTTTTTTATATTGCTGGCTGTATTCATGTTTATATACGGTGCACAAGGGCAGGAAGACTGTCACAGAAGCGCTAATTACTTCTACCAATTTGCGACTTGGTCACATCAATGTTCCTACAGTATCTCATATGGAGGCAGTACTGTTTTGACTGGTTTCAACTGTGGTGAAGACTACAACTGCTGTGAGAATGCATGCTGTATACGAAGGTAAGTATAAAAACATAATTCATGTATTTAGTATCACTTGCCTAAGAATAAAATGTTCTGTTTGATTTTTTTAGCCACAAGGAACTCATTTGGTAACTAATATCTAAGACAAAGCAAAGAGTTTGGTTAAACCAGCCAGATACAGAAACTATATAACACACGGAAGTTTTATAAGCCGTCAATACAAAAGGCTGTGTCGTCATTAATTAATATGTTGCAAAATTAAAATCCTCACAAACTATGTAAATACTAATATTTCAGTACGGAGACGATTCCCTCTGATATGGAAACTGTTGGCGTGGTGTTGACAGCAACGGCCATGTTTACTGTTATCATCCTGGCACTTCTAATTTTTGGTACAATGTTCTGCAGCAACAAAGAAGGTAATATTTAGCTAAAGCAAATGTCAGTATCAAAAGGAGGAAAAGAGAATAGAAGAAACTTCTAACTTTAACCCAAAAGTCAAAATTAACAAGATCATTGATATCTCGCAAAAACGAACTAAGTAATTATTATGATTTGAACCAGTATGTTGGTACGGATTTCTGAACATATAATTTTATTTTTAATGATAGATAACAATAATATACTTTTTAATCTCTTCTTTTCATGTGAAGTCGTTAAACCTACAACTATATGTTTACTTTAATGACAGTTTAAATTAAAATGTGAAAGATAACACAAACTGTAATCAAATAAAATAAATGCTGAAGAGCTCATGCATCTAAAAAGTTAAAACCTGTCTTGCAACTTTTGCCGTTGAATCTTAGAAAGCATCACAATGATTTTGTAAAAACGGTTGCACATCCACCGAATAAGCCTCTGTACACACAAGCACCGAATACACCTCCTTACACAAAACCACCGAATACGCCTCTTTACACACAACCACCGAACATATTTCTTTACATACAACCACCGAATACCACCACAACAACCGCTCCGTGGCCTAGTGGTTACAGCGTCCGCCTCGGAGGCGGTAGGTCGTGGGTTTGATCCCCTGCACAGTCATTCCAAAGACTTATAAAAATGGTACTAACAGCTGCCTCGCTTGGTGTTCAGCATTAAGAGGTCAGTGTTAGGACTGGTCGGCCTGGTGTCAGGATAATCTGACTGGGTGGGACATCATGCTACATGTCTGCGGCATGGTACCCCAGTGCTAGATATCACAATATACTGCCATATCGCAGACATCGTAGCGATATGACTGAAAACCTGTTAAGGTGACGTTAAAAATCCAAATCACATCACAATATATCACAACCACCGAATACACCTCTGTACACACAACAACCGAATATGCCTCCTTACATACAAACACCGAATACGCCTCTTTGCACACAACGACCGAACACGGCTCTTTACATACAACTATCAAATATGCCTCTGTACACACAAGAACCGAATATGACTATTTACAGACAACCACCGAATACGCCTACTTACAGACAACCACCGAATACGTCTCCGTAAACACAACAACCGAATACGCCTATGTAAAGACAATCACCGAATACGACTCTTTACAGACAACCGCCGAGTACACATATGTACACACACCCACCAAATACGCCTCTTTGCAGACAACCACAGAATACGCCTCTTTACAGACAACCACAGAATAAGCATCTTTACACACAACCACCGAATACGCCTATTTACAAACAGAGCAGTTTTAGACTTCCAAGGTTTTAAAAATGGAGTAGACATAATCCGACTACATCACAAACGAGTGGAATATACATTTAATGTGAAAGTCCATAGATGCACACCATGCATTTTTTATACATACATTGCCTTCATAAATTCGATACATGTAAATGAAATTAGGAAGAAACTCTTGTTTATTCATGGATAATTCGGTCATTCAGCTAAGACGGTAAAACTATGATGATAAATATAAATAGGTATTTAGCATGTCATCGAAATTACGAGGGTGAATACAAGATTATTATTTTTTTGAAGATATCTATCCAACTATTGAATATGCTTCTACAGATTACAGAGTAACTCTTCAGTTTTGGAAAGTAGTTTTAGACTTCTGAGGTGCCGAAATATAGAGCAGAAGGTTGCCGACAGTATCCCGCATGAGTCTAATCCAGATATAATGAGAGTCAGTGAAAGTTTTCACCCTCTATTGTTGACAGATATTAGCTTTATAATTAAGAAAAACGTAATTGAAGTTCGGATTAAAAAGACTCATGCTTCTGGAAATATTTTGAAAAAAGCATTTAAATATCTTTCGTATCTGCCATGTGTTAGGCACCACCATATTGCATAATAAAACATAACAAATGATATGAAAATATCACATGACCTCCAAATAGTCTTTGTTTCCGTCATAAGGTCTGTTTGTGCCTAAACACTACAAGTAAGAATGGTGTCTGAGTGAAATATATGCATTATATCATTCATTTAAGCACACTAATTCTCGTGCAATGTTTGCTTTTAATACTAATGTGCCGGGGCCCCGAGTGGCCGAGTGGTCTAAAGCGCTCTCCGTTACGGATCAATGCCATCTCACCTCTGTCTACGTGGGTTCGAGTCTCGGATTCGGCTAATGTGGGTATGTGATAAAGCTTGACAGTAGCTTCTCGTGGGTCGGTGGTTCTTTCTGGGGGTTTTCTGGGTTCTTCCTCCACCATTAATACTGGCCGCCATGTATAGCCTATAGTGTGCTGAAAAATGGCGTTAAACCCTACAACAACTATAACAACTACAACAACAACAACTAATGTGCCGTTGTCAGGCTGAACTTGAGCTCGTGATGATACTGACCCATATAAATGTAAACAGACGAACGCTGGAACTTTCACATGAAAGCATCAGTAATGTCGGTCTAGCTAGAAAATTATTTTGTTAAGCAAGTATATTAAGTTTTAACTGAAGAGTACGCTGTTCCACAAAATGACTGCAGCAACACAGGTTGTCTTTACTGGCATCTGATAGTGATAATGAAAATACGGTACTTTAGTTTATAGTATTACGAGTCTCTGCTCTTAAAATAAAAGACAGCAAAGAGTGAAAAGCAGCAAGCTTTGTAAAATTTAATAAATAATTTTTTCCCATGATTACAAATGGAAAATGGAAATATAACGTTTGACATTGCGAATTAAATCCCATAATAATCCTTGAAATAAAAGCACATGTCCTAATAATAAAAGTTCTTAACAAACTTTAGCAGAAATCCAAATTAAATCCAACACTGAAAGTGTTGATGTGCCTGTAATGATTCCTAAAGTGTTGATGTGCCTGTAATGATTCCTAAAGTGGTTATGTGTTAACAATCTTTCTGTTCGAGCATAATAATACAATATAAGAATTAAATCCTTCCTTGAAATTTCACTTTAAATTCAAGTCTCTATTTCCAAGAATGTTATCAGAACAATTTTGTACTTCCAGAGACGAAATAATGTGAATGATACCAATCAAATATTCTACACAACCATGTTAACTTGGTTTTGCTCGGATGTTAAGGCACGAATAACACATTCAGAAAAACATCAGTTATACGACAAAGTAAGACGCATAACGAAAACCTGGATGAGGATCAAACGTTCATTGGTCTAGAAGGAATAGAAAGTTTGTTACTATAAGACACGTGACGGAAATGACGTAGTCAAGTATAAGTATATAAACAATACAATCTCTGATTTTGGATAAAGTCAGCAACTAGATACAATATTGGTTTCCCACAACATATAATGAAATAAAAAATAAAAAGGTCCTGACAAACATTGCAAATTAAATATACATAACAATAAAATTAAGTTCTGATGTGGAGATTATATAAACCATGTCTACTAAATGCTGTATGTAATTTTTAAAACGCGATATGGTTTTGGCATTTGTATATAACGAGTAAGAGCTACTTATCTCTTCAATGCTTTTAATCTAGACACATTATAAAAAATAATCAATGCAAAACAAACCATAAGGATAACAAAATGAAATTGAAGCCCTGAATAAACCTAAATCATACAGCTAGATGATACACTGAATAAACCTAAATGATACAGTTAGATGATACCCTGAATAAGTCTAAATGATACAGTTATATGATACACTGAATAAACCTAAATGATACAGTTAGATAATACCCTGAATAAACCTAAATGATACAGTTAGATAATACCACGAATAAACCTAAATGATACAGTTAGAAGATACAATGAATAAACCTAAATTATACAGTTACATGATACCCTGAATAAACCTAAATGATAGATGATACCCTGAATAAACCTAAATTATAGCTAGATGATACCACGAATAAACCTAAATAATACAGTCAGATGATGCCATGAATAAACCTAAATAATAGTTAGATGATACCCTGAATAAACCTAAATTATAGTTAGATGATACCCTGAATAAACCTAACTTATAGTTAGATGATACCCTAAATGAACCTAAATTATAGTTAGATGATACCCTGAATAAACCTAACTTATAGTTAGATGATACCCTGAATAAACCTAACTTATAGTTAGATGATACCCTGAATAAACCTAACTTATAGTTAGATGATACCCTGAATAAACCTAAATTATAGTTAGATGATACCCTGAAGAAACCTAAATTATAATTAGATGATACCATGAATAAACCTAAATGATACAGTTAGATGATACTATGAATATACCTAAATGATACAATTACAAAGCTCATTCTCTCTATACATAACAACAGTATGAACGTTGAAAGAGCAATACCATTCAAGCAATAAGAACAGTCAAAGAGATGTACCATTCTCTTTTTAAAGTTTAAACACTGGATTTGGAACTTAAATAATTAAAAGCTTTAAACAATGAATTTATATGTATCTTCATTTTTTCAAAAGTTCAAAAATAGGACCTAAGTTTTCATATATAGTTGTCGAAAATAAGCTTTTAAATGAATTATACACCACTGAAAAGTTATAAAGCATTAACAGTAACTAAGGAATTAACACCTTTATTATTTTCGGTAAATCTGATCCCAAGCGTTGATTCACTCGTTCGAGTATGACAGCTGATTGGGTTGAATGAGTCCGTGTGAATAAGACACGAAACTAGTGCAAATGGTATGCACTTACATCACTTCAGATTGCAGGGCATGTGAAACTAGGGTACACCTTAAAAAATTACATCGCAATTTACCCAAAGGTTGAACTTGAACTACTTTCTGTTTCGATCTAAAGATTCCAGTTTATCCAGATGGGTTGGGTGTAATGAGGGATATATGCGTGTGATAGAAGTGAATAGGGGTCGACATTTCGTTGGACCGCATGAACAAACCTGCAAAGGTAACTCTCAAGATCACGATATTCACAGTTAGAAAGCGTCATGATTCCTATTCTGGTTTGGGCTGGGGACAGATACTTGGTAGTCAGGTGCACACACGCCAGAGACGGCAGCTTGATAAAATTGAATGACCATAAAGTGAAAAATCGGGGGTCTTTTTAGCTAAAGCTTATGGTAGGTGTCAGATGATAGATTATTTAACACAGATGCGAACTGGAGAAATATATTTCGAAATGTTTCTATTAAAATATAGTCAACATAGTCGAATTTATATCGAAATAGCTCTAGTCAATGAAATCAAAATGGAGACTTCCGCAATTAATGAACCAATACCAACAAAAGTTCAAAACGTTACCAGCCACACTAATTGGTTTCACCTTTAAAAGACGCGAGTCTTATTACAATCCAAACTATAAACATACTTGACACTGACATAATTGACACTGACATACTTGACACTAACATACTTGACACTAACATACTTGACACTAACATAATTGACACTGACATACTTGACACTAACACACCAAGAGATTCATTGTAAAGACTATTATGTGATTCAACAAATAAGATTCATGAATTTTCCAATGACATAAAACATTACTCAATGTATATAATGGGCATAAGAACTCGACTGTAAATGTACTCCAAACTTAACTATCGGACTCACGAAATGGTGCGTATATCAAAATTGTGTTTAATTATTGTCCATGACTGTTGGTTTGTAATTATCATCTATAAACAGGATATTACATGGCTCATTTTGTCTGAGTGTGTAATTCTTTTAAGATAATGACCTATAAACAGGTTGTTTATTTGGGTTAGAGTTCCAGAAAATAAACTTGTGTACTGTTTGAAGTAGTTTTCCACTCGATTATTGCATCAGGTGGGTTGTTTGGGGACATCAAATCAGGTGGATTGTGTCGCGGCATAAGTCACGTGGGAAATATTGCGACTTAGAGTCGTAGTAGTTTCATTGCGACGTATATAAGGAGAAATGAGAGATCAATTAATTCATTCCTAATTACCATTTTATTACTGTTTTTATTCTTTTCAGTCTGTAGAGGTATGTTGTGTTTTAGATTTAGTTTGATTGGAATCATTTATTTAAATTATTTATTGGAATTACAAAGTGCTCGTATTACTGTTTTGGACTAAATGCGATTCTGGAATTATTGTGAATTCATTCAAAATAATTCTGGACAATGACATTGTAATATTTAAAGATTGGTATCACTTCCGCACATTCAAGGCTTGGAATTCATTCGAAACATTCTATTCATTTGGACTTGTGATAGAACAGTTTTGGATTATTTTGAATTTAACTCAAAATGCTAATAGTTCCTCTTAAATTTTCATATAATGATTTTGAGAATAAAATTACATGAGAAACTTTAGAAAATTATATGGTTTTGCGTCTTTACGTTACTTAGTTTACGACCATAGAGTCGTAATATTACATACCTTGGACGTATCGTTTTTACCGCATGACAAGAACTCTCTAGATATTGAAGATAGATTAAATTGATAATGACATTTGACCTCTATTCGACAATTTGCACATAAAAAACCTGAAAATAATATTGCCCAACGAGAAATTAAGACTTAAAATGCACAACGTCTGCAATCCAAAGAGAAAGATTAATATCATGTTTACTCAACCAAGACGTATAACATCTGGGAGAAAAGATATCTAAGATAAATTTCGAGGACATGTTTACTGAACTAGCCGATATAGAAATCGAGCTCTTAAGAAACGTCATTATAATTCCAAATATCCAAAATATTAATTCATACCAATTTACATCATGATAGTCATACACTAACACATTGCGATCAACTTTAATTAGTATATTACAGCATCTGTCAAAACGAGTGGACGCTCCATGTACGCAATAAAATCAGAAAGTTAATAAACATGCTCAGACGCAGAAATGAAGCTGATAGGACAAATAATAATACAGAGAGTGATATTCAAGAATTGTTCAAATTTACATTTTGTAAGTCAACTTGTAGGATATATTGACCCAACGAACTCGGAATACATGTGGTTATTCATCATTTCAGTACAATTTAGCATCGAAGGGTTCACGTCACAAAAAGGATCAGTCTGGAATTTTATGAATTAATATCTCAAGGGAAAAGGGTCAAGGGAAATGGAAACCTAATTCATCATTATTAATATAATGTATGTCACAAATTACACGCGATAAACTCGACACATCGTCTAAATTTGACATGTATTATTTTCTCCATGTTCTAAGTGTTACATTTTATGTGATCATGTTGCTAGAAATTAATTTTAAAATCACTATTCTAATTTGTTTCTATCTTTTCAGATGAGAGTACGTTGTTCAGCAAAGAAAGGAATTAGAGAAGTTAGAGAAGATCGGAAGTCTCCTTAATGTTTAGATTCTTTATTTTTAGACAAGAAAAAATAGTTTGCGAAACAGTAAATGTGATACTGAACGTTTTGTTCCTTGTATGATTTAGTCAGTTTGTTTCAATATTGCTTATCCTCGCAATAAAACACTGTACATATGTTTTCATTCAATTCTCTCCCCGAATCCTTCTTACCTTATTATTGTTTCTTCTTTCCATTTTTATTTCTTCTATTACTTTTTTCTTTTCTTGCCTGCTTAGCAATAAACGGAAGAAAAAACAACATGACATGCATTCCTTTTGGCAACATTATTAAATCATCTACTAATTTCCAGCAACACTCAAAGGCATGAAAATATCACTAAAGAATATCTATTGTGGGCATGAAAGAAGAAGCAATGAAATTAAAAATCATATCGTAAGGAAATTCGTCCTTCAGATGATAGCATACTCTATTGAGACGAATAATTAAACCTAACATTGACTATTGAAGCAAATAAGCAAATAGCATACAATTTTCAAGTTAATTAAAGGTGACAAGTGAACTGGAAAAAAAGTAATGAGCCATAAACAGCAAAGACTCTTGCAAGATCCTAAAGACAACTCTAACGCTACAGTTTATGGTGGAGGAAATTTGTAACTACCATTTGTGTGTACATAAAGCTGTAGGCATGCAGTGATAAGCCTACGGTTTATTTGCCCAATTTAATGCCCTTTTCACACTTTCACTGTATGCGAGCCCAGAGTCGGCAACGGGTTGTTTTAACCTGTTTTCTTTTCGCAATAGTATGACTCTAGGTCTTAAACTATGTAAAAGAAAGATAACGAAGCCAACAAGTTTAGTACAATCGACAATTAATTTTATTTCCCAAGACGCAAAGTGAAAATTCAAGAGACACTTACAGTATTATGAATTAAATCCCGAATAATCATAAATCTTCTATTATAAGTTCAAAATGCTGATGAACCTATAGTCCCGAATGTGTTCATGTATCAAAATGATATAATCCATAATATCATTGAATGACTCCTCAATAATCCCAAATAATTTTAGTACAACAGGTCAATGAGTAGTCCGATAAAACTGCCCCCTTGTTATGTACAGTTGATTTAATTTATATTTGATTTAATTTAATTGTTTGTATGTTTGTTAATTTTACTTTTAAATGTTATTCCATTACATGCTATTGTAATGTAACTTTATTTACTGGATTTGATATTATACAGAATAGAGTTTAGTTCTGACTGGGTTTTTTTTGTGGACGTAAAAAGCTAATAATAAAGTCATTGTATATAATGCTGACCTAGATTTCTGACCCTGATTCAGAAATAGTGGCAGTCCTAGTAAACAACTTTTGTTTTATTTTTTTAAAATTCTTTCCCAGAGTAGAGCCATTGAATTTAGTTAAGGCCCTACTAGGAGTACGTGATGTTAGGCAAGTAAAAAGCTTCTATTTTGTTCTTGAATGATGACCATATGACCCTCATCCGGGAGTCTGTTTTGCGTTGCAGTTAGGCTTACTATTTATATTTTGAGAAAGAATAGTCATTAGTACCTTAACGTTAGAGAAGTCAAGTTCTCTTATGTTATGTCCACTGTGGACTATTTTATTTTCTTCAAATTATTTAGATTTTAAGTAATTGTTTTAACTGGAAATATTATACTAATTCTTGGACTAGGACATTTATCGAAATTCGTTCAGAATTCAAAAACTGGAATAATATTTTCTCTGATGTAACAAGAGACTGTTGACACTGCAGCACTTCACATGTTATAACAGACGTTATCGTCTTCCATTTTGGATTTCATCGGGATTCAAATTCAGTTTCATTTAGGACTTTTTAATTTTAGGACTTCTAATTTTTAATTATTGGATTAATTTTGGATTTGATTCGTAAAACCGTAAGTTTTGATTCTCATTGTTGTCTTGTTTTTAAAGAAATAAAGTATTTGTTAAATTTTGCAAAGCTTGCTGTCTTCACTCTTTTCTTGTAGGTTTTTAGAGCGCAAATACGTTTTTAATTTCTTTTAAACAAAATGTGTGCTGATACTGATGGAAGATAAGTAGGGCTAATGTGACCTGTTAATTAAAATGTGTAATTTTGATGCATGCAGATCTTTCCGGAACAAAACCAGTGTACACTTGAGATACATACCGATAATAGGTAACCACCATATCTAGCGCGAAATTCAAAATGGCCACAGGAGAGATGGTTGTGCTATTCCATGTGAATTTACTAGTCATGAAAGATAGGTTTTGCTCCGGAAATATAATTTACATTTTACCCAAATAACCCTTCAGCCAACGGTAGCTCCACAGTCGCGAAAAATACCGGTTAGTGTGTAAAATGTACACCGATGTGTGCAGCTAAATGTTCTACAGATTTTGCAGCTTTTAATAAATAGGTGATATCAGCTCCTAAACCCAGGATCAATATCATCACGGGTTAGGGGCTGATTTATCGGCTAGTCAACGAGCTCTCTGTAATTTCTATGAATAACTTAAATAAATAATTTCTCCCAAAGTATATCTCAATATAACTATAACCTCTGATCATAAATTCCCAAAGACTTCTTAAAACAGTAATAGTAGTTAAGGGGGGTAGTTTACGGACAATGGGAATTAGCATTACAGACCCCCCCTGGGTTAGATTACGGACAATGGAAATTTAACATGGCGAAAAATCGTGGGTCAGATTACGGACAAGGGGAATTAACATGGCGATAAATCGTGGGTCACTCTACGGACAAGGGGAATTTAACATGGGGAATAGTTTGGGCTTGTTTAAGGACAAGGGGAATGGAACATGGGATTTTTTTTTTAAAAAAATTTTTTTAAAAAAAGGGTAGGCAATTCAAAGACTATCTCTTTTCGAGAAATATGGCTGGCCCTGAAAAGGGCCTTTGGGTTTTCTTCTTCTTCTAATTTCTTCTTTTCCTCCACCAAGTTCTTATTTTATCTCCTACACTCTTCTTCTCTTTCTTTTTTTTCTTCTCCTCCTCTTCTTTCTTCTTCTTCTCTTCCTCCTCTTCTTTCTTCTTCTTTTCATTTTCTTCTTCTTTTTCAATTTTTTCGTTCCAATTGCGTATTCTTATTCTTTCCTCTTCATCCTCCTTCTCCTCCTTGATCTCTTTCATGACACCACTAATCTTGTCCTTTGCTTTCCTTAAGTTATTAATTTCCATCTTCACACGATGGGGACTATAGGAATAATGGTCTTCAACCAGTCTTAATAGCATCTGTTCCATTATTCCTAAGTTGTCTAAAACGTCTTGCAAGGTTTGTATTTTGTCGATTTGGTTTGACGCCATCTTCTTTTTATTCTTTGCAGAATGGTTTGAACAACGAACACTATGGGTTCTTATAGTGAAAGCGCGTACGTGAAGGAAAACATCCCCCTAATAACATAAATTTGATCTTACCTAGATCATGACTAACATCGCGCGGACGTGAAGGAAAACATCCCCACTTTTCTCATTTCGTATAATATAACCCAAACTATACTCTCCACATACGCTAAGAAACAATAAAGAAACCCATAATCTACTATTCACGCAAACTTACTTTATTAGTTACTAACACAAACACAAACAGACAATCACATACACTTCCACTATTAATAAAGAGTTAGTGTTTATATTCACACTACTCTACCTACACACATTGGCTAATCGATCGTTATTTCTTTTCTAGAGTATTGGGTAGCCCTGAAAAGGGCTGTTTTGTTTGGAACTTCATGGACACCTGGTTAATGGTGGCACCTTCCAGGCCTGGCGCCACATACACATCTTATCCCCCAGTTACTTTTTACCTTTTGGGGGCAGAGAGCAGAGGCAGGATATGTCGCTTCAGAATCCCAATTTTCGCTCTCTGGGATTTTGAAATTTCTTCTCTCCTTTTCCTCTTCCTCTTCTTTGTTTCTTCTTTCCTCTTTATATCTTCTTTCTTCTTCTTCTTTATATCTTCTCTCCTCCTCTTCTTTGTTTCTTCTCTCCTCCTCTCTTATCCTTCCCTCCTCGACAATGGCTTCCGCGGCCAGTTCATTTAATATGCGCCTGGCATATTCCAGATGCACATGAAGCTCCAACAGTTTCTCAAGTCTCGTGTTCATTTTTTGGTGTTGATCAATCAACAAGGGTAGCTGGACTGCCGAACGAGTTTCAATTTATACTGAAAGCGCGGACGTGAAGGAAAACATCCCCCTAATAACATAAAATTCATCTTACCTAGATCATGACCAAAAAAAACAACAACGCGCGGACCTAAAAGAAACACTCACTCACTTTTTATGCTACCCATCACTTCAATAGACTATCCACATACGCAAAGCAATCCAATCTAACCCAAAATATACACCTCAAACAGCCCAAAAAAACAAACATCATTTTAATCTACTATCCACACCAACCTACTTTATCACTTACAAACACAATCACACAAACACACAAACACATACCCTCACATTTTTTTAAGAAAGAGTTAGTGTTTATTTTCACACTACTCTACCTACACACATTGGCAAATCGATCGTTATTTCTTTTCTAGAGTATTGGGTAGCCCTAAAAAGGGCTGTTTTTTTTGTTTTGCTATGGCATTCTTTTTTAGTTTCTAAGAATGCGATGTCCTCTGAGGATAGACTTTCTGGCGATAGGTCTGCTTCTTCGGAAAGAGAAGAAGAATTCTTTGGTGTCGATACGACAATCGACAAAGCCTCTGTCAGCTTCAGGTTGCTGCTGCTGTTGTTGCTGCTGTTGCTGCTGTCTCTGAAGTCTGTACTTCTCTGTCCATTCTTCTTTCTCCCTGTTCATTTCTTCTCTGAAGAGCTCTTCTATCAGGTCTTCAGTGATTTTTAACATTCTCACGTTCTCTATTTCTTCTGGTTTCGGTATCAGACTGTGTCTGACCCTATGCAGATTCACGTAGGCTTCGTTGAGCTTAGCTAGTTTGGAGCACATCTTCTTAGGAGGATGAGTCGACAATGGATGGCTAGACTGGGAACAACCCGGTTCTTAAAGTTAAAGCGCGGACGTGAAGGAAAACATCCCCCACACGGTTTTCGAGCCGCAACGTTCAGTGAGTGTCATGAGAGGGATAGTAAGAAATGAAAGAGCATCAATCCAACATTCTTATAGCTAAACAAAAGACAAAGGCATTTTTTTCTAAACACAACATTTTTTATTCAAAAATCACTTAACACTAAACAACAACATTTTTAACAATAATCCAACACTATAACATCAAACAATTTTTTTCAAATGACAATCATTTTTTTTTTCAAATACAATCTACTTTAAACAAGGCTGACAACGTTGTGAATGAAATTGTGATTTCCACTGTTGGAAATCATTAGGCCATTGATGGACACTACGTTTCCTAGCTTGAGACAAAAGATAAGCATAATGGTCACAAAACCATCGATCTACTTTCACATCGTTTCTAGCAGAAGAACGAGGATCGAAATGAGTCACTAAATGTTCTAAGGAATAGCCCAGGCTGCGATGATGCAGGAAATACACACAGTACTGTCCACACACCAAGGAATCTGTGCCTTGTAATTTCACGTTATTGAATCGGGTGGTTTGAGCATTTCTTCTCATAAAGTCGATGATATCGTCTTCCAAAGGGGGCAATCCGTACGAATCGAAATATTCCACACAGCCTTCTTGAGGAAAGTAGACGGCTACCCAGTGGGTTCCTGGGAGATGACTGTCGTCCGTGTTGATCACGTAAGCTTGATGGTCTTTAGGTTTGCGATGAGGGAGTTCATCTTTAGCACAGACGACAGGATTCCAAGAAGCCGTATACGAACTGTGGTTCAAAAGGTAATAAAGTTCCCAGGTATCCATTGTTTTGTGTTTTTTTCTTCTTCACAGGTAATAATAAGTCGTCAATTCGATCCTGACTTTTTGCTTGAAAATGTCTGACGAATAAACGGTTATTCGTTCTGTTTCCTCACTCTGATTCAGGAGAGCTTCGATACGATGGATCTCTTGAGTGGTTAATGCTGGACAAGAATGTTCACGCAAGTCTTTATACCATTGGTGCAACACGTCTTTGTTCGAGATGAGACTCCAAGCTTCGTCCAGATACTCGTCCAATTTTTCTTCTTGACTTAACATTAGGCATTTATCGTGTTGAATTTGACTGGGATGATCGTTTTGACATCCATAACAATTTTTCTTGATCAATTCCGTCATTTTGTCGACCAAGTGTTTGGCAAAACAGGAGACTAAATGGGCTTCTTGTTCTGGCCATCTCGATTTCATCATGATCACTTCTTCTTTTTCCACGGTCTCCTTACATTCCATCTCCAAAGTTTCTCCACTAGGTAAAGAGGGATAACAGTCTTCCATGGCTTCTAGTAATCTAGGATGACTTCTCTTAAACTGTTGATTTCTATCGTATTATCAAATTCTGCATACAGGATGACGTTCACTGTGTTCCCTGCTTCCAGTGCACTCGCAAACTGAATTTCTACTCGAATCTGGCCAGATTTTATAGGGTGGAAATGTCCCTCGTCGCTGCCTTGGTCTGGAGTGAAATCGAAAGCCCACAAAGCATAGCCTCCGTCATAATCGTCGTACGTAATGCCGTGACTGGTGTTGGTTCCTAACTGACCGGTGGCTTCGTACAGGGACAAGTACGATCTCAAGTAATTCTTCTGGGCAAAGTTAGGCTCGAAAGGTCGGGTACACAAGGTCTTGCCATCGCGACTGACTTCGATCTTGGACACATTGTAATGCTTAAACTCAAAAGGATTTTCGTTGTGGACTCCGTTGAAGGCTGTATTCTTGACGATACCAACAATCAAACGCTTGGGTAACTGTCCTTGGAACAGATGATCTTCGATCATGGATCGCTGTCCAGCAGGAATGGTGAACGTTTTCACTTCTACGCGTCGTATGGGATACTTGGCAGTTGTTCTGCTTAACGTTTGACTGATATCGTTTCCCACTTTAGGTAACACTTCTACGCGACGCACGTAGAGCTTGGCTTCTTGGATAACAGTTTTGTATTCATTGGCATGGGTCATCAAATGGAAAGCGGCACTGCTACGATTCAGTCTCAGGCGGATATCCACACCGTTCAGCAAATACTTTTCTTGTAACCACATGTCCAAATGCAAACGATCCATCAGTTCTAAACTTCGCCCTTGCAGAATTTTAGTTCTACGTGTGTTAAACCCCACATTGTGAAGATTGTCATCTGCTGTCAGGGCTGTATCGCTAAACGTGTTCTCACCTGCCGTGTCAGGTTTCCATACCACGCAAGCATCCAGATGAGTGTTCTTGGCTTCTTTTCCGTACGTCAAGAGATTTTCCAAGTAGGCGCGATACGGGTAAGTATCCATGCTGCTACTGACCAGTTTGTTATTCAAGTACAAGTCCACTTCGCTGAACAAGGAATGCATGAAATTGTTGACGGGCGCTACCCTATCATTGGCTCCAGGATTGGTGTTGTCAGTTTTGATCACTTTGACTTTCAAATACAGGTAACTGCTATTCAGATCGATGTAATCTTCGGGCTGTCCTTTGATTTCAAACTCGATGGGAGCGGAATCGGTCAATGAGGAGACCGGGTGAAATTCCACCCACTGGGATTCTTGCTTCGTCATCATGGTGGGGGGCATGGCAAACAGATCCAGTTCCGTCTTGGAACAAGCACAAGACTCTCGGTGCATCATTTTTTTTTTTGTTCTTCCTCAATAATCGAAAACGTCTAAGTCTCGAACGGTTCTTCTTTTCTTGGCCTTTCCCGCTTGAAGTCTGGTGAAAGGGTGTTTTCTGCGTCGTCTCTTTCTGCCTTGTCCTTGCTGAATGCCTGATTCGGTAGCGTGCAGGGCATTTATAGGTGTGTCTCGTCGGCCTAAAATGTCTTTACCCGTTTGCAGCAAGACATTTTTGCCTGCCCTGATGAAGGCTTCTTTAGGGTTTTGTTTGTCGATGATGACATTTTGGAGAAATTCTTTGCCTTGTGTCAGTGCCGCATCTTTCAAGGCGTGCAATCCTCGTGTTACCATCGGTTTCAACACCGGGGCCACCGAACGAAAGGCCGATTTTAACATGTCTCCTAAACCGTGTCCTCGCTGTCGAGCCACCCCTTGGTACACTGGATACATGACTTACGAGTCGTGAGAGAACCGTTTTCGAAAATGGAGTTTCACCGTGACTTTTCCTTTGGTGAATGGAATATTTTGTCCCAAATCTCCTTTTATAGTAATGTTGACCGTGTCCAAATACGACTTGCTGACCGGCAAATAGTGAGGATGGACAAATTCGCGGTGAACGTGATAAGTGTTTCCACCTTCCTCGTCAGCGTTTGTGGCAGAATCCACTTTGAAAGGAATGACACGCAGTAACGGCACGGAGGTGTGTCCCACCACGTTGTATTCCACCACATCGGAATACACAAAGATCAAATTCAGTCCTTGGTTCAGTTCTACCGGGAAACGAAAATACCTCGCAAAAATATCGTTGTCGGAAATGACTGGCAATTCGTTTTTCTTCATCATGACCATTCTCATCTCCGTGTCACCGCCCAATATGTCAAACAATTCATGACAAAATAAGAAAGACATGAATTTTTTGGACCCCTCAGAAAATTTCATCAGAAAGCGACGAGCTATTTTGTGGTATTCCAGGGTGACACTTTTTTGGACATTACTCAAAGCTTTATGGAACACGCCATTAAACCTGGAGGCTATGGCGCTGACCAAATGATGACCACTGAAATAATAGCCTGGGAGAATGAACAAGTTGTAGGTGGTCGTTTTAGTTTTGTCATCATAGGTTTTATTGGTAGATGTGCCAATCTTATCCAACTCCTCTTGCAATTGTTTGTCATGAACTTCCACCTTAAACCAATTTTGCTGGGCAGTGATATTGTGGACTTGGGTCGGGTGAATCATTTCTACTAAAGCCACTTCCCAATGGGCTTCGTGATCTAACTGGATGGCTTGAGGTAATTTGGCCGTGTAACAGCACAACGTGTTGTTGGGAAACACCTCCATGGAACTGTCACTGGGTAAGGTTAAGTAAAATTGGTTTTGGTGACTCATAATTCCAGAGTTCTGTGGCTGTCCGAGGGGATATTACTGGATGTCAGAGGCGTGTCTCCGCCCAAAATGGGGTTCTGGTTGTGGTTGTTGGAGTGGTGACTGGCACTGACACTGGCACTGGACACAACGTTCCCGTTTGAGGAGAATTTCAGGGAGGGATTGGGAAGCAGGTAACCGATGCAACTGCTCAATAAAATGGTCCACAATTGTTTGTCTCCTTGTTGCAAACTCAAATTGGCGATGGCTGCCCCGATGACACAATACACCACGAAGATTTGGCAGAAAAAGACGATTTGCGTTTTAGGCACACGTTCTCCACACCACACCCACAAGGGTTGTTTTTGTAAATCTTGCACAGAAGAACTAGGTGAAGGAGGAGTGGTCGACGTAGCTGCGTCTGCTGTGTGAAAGGGCATGATGGTCACTTCTTCTTTTTATAGTCGATGACTTGCGAAGCGTCGATCCAAGAATCGAAACTGGGTGGATATCCTTTCCAACGTACTTTGACTTCTTTGACACGTCGTTTGCCCACTTTACGGGTTCTGCGTTCGAGAATGCTTTCGATGTCGTACACGTCGTCTTCTTTTTTGGTGACACGTTGTAACTCGGGCAAATAAAACGTTCCTTTGAGTACTTCTCCGTTCATGTCTTCCAATTTATAGACGGCAGGATGACGGCCATGTACTCGTCCAGTGACGCGAAACAATTCGGTCGTCCAGTTAGGTAAGTAACCTTTGTCGAAAGTGCGTTTGGTTTTGCCAATGCGCACCCAATCTCCTACGGCCAACTCTCCACTTTTCTTGGGGACAGCCCTCGTCGGGGACGTACCGAACAGGCGCTCAAACACCAACACTTCGTTGTCGGGAGTCACGTCTTGCGGGGCACGTCCGATGCTTCGATGGTAAGATTGGTTGTACGCTTGCACCAAGTGCGGTAAGATGTCGATGTACTTCAGAGTGTGGTGATGCGTAAAATATTTCCACATGCGTTCTTTCAAAGTGCGTTGAAAACGTTCCACGATGCTGGCTTTGGTTTCGGGATTCTCGGTGGTAAAGAAATGAATGTCACGTTTCTTTAATTCTTTTTGGAAAGCTTGGTTCAGAAATTCGGTGCCTTTGTCCGTTTGCCATCGAAGAGGGCGACGACCGCTTTGTTTCAACACCCGTTGCAGGGCTCGCACTAACTCGCTGCTGGATTTGGAAGTCAAGGGCACGACCCAGGCAAATTTGGAAAAGACGTCGATGACACAAAACAAATATTTGTAGCCACGATTGTAGCTGGCCAAATGAGAGACATCGGCTAAATCGGCTTGCCATTGATGATCGATGCCTTCCACTCGGGTGCGACTTCTGGCAAACTTGCGTCGAATGGGTTTGTGTAAAGTGTAGGTAGCTTGTTCTTGTAACCATCGTTGCACTTGAGGTAAACGGAGACTTTTCAGTCGCGTTTTGGCAGCACGATACAATTTTTGAACTCCTGCGTAACCTGCAGGATGCGAGGGATCGTAGTAAATGCTGGCTAAGACTTTTTCCATTTTTTTATTTTTTGTGTGTTGGTGTGTTAATAAGTCACCCACTCTTCGGTGATGCTACTTTGGGTGGGTCGAAAGGGTGGTTTGGAAACGGATTTACGTGTCCGATGGGCTACGGGAGTAGAAGTCGAAGGTAGTGGTGGTGGAGGTGGAGGTGGCAATGGAATGGCTTTGGTTTTCTTTTCTTTTTTCGCTTCTGGTTTCCTTTCTTTCTTTTTCGCTTCTGTCGAAGGAGGCGTGGACATCATCTTTTTAACCCAAGCTTTCATTTCTCCTCGTTGGGGTGTGGGGGACGGGGTCAACAAGGATGCTGCAATCTTACTCGAAATGGGAGCTGCTGACGGTGTTTGAAACACTTCGCGCATCTCTTCTTCCTCAGGTCTTTGTGGGGTAGCATCTCTGGTGACCCTTATGGATGGAAGTGGTGGTGGGGGTAATGATGATGATGGTGCTGGACTTTTCATCAAGGTCTTAAAATCTTTTAGAGTGGGTAAAGCTGTTTCGTCTAAAGCTTTCTGGTGAAAGAGTTGCAGTCTTTGCAAGAGTTGACCGTACTTTTGCGATTTTTCTGTTTCGGACAAATCTTGGCGATCCATCAAGGATTGCAATTCGTGTTGTAACTGGGACATCTCGCTCAAATTGGGATTGGGAGGTAAATGCGGGGTGCGTTGTTCTTGCCACCGATGGTATTCCATCCATCGTTTGTAAGGCACTAAAGCTAGTTTTCGTCCTTCCATGGGGTTGTCAGCGGTCGATTCTGAGATCTTGGGACTTCCGAAGGCCTTTTTATCTTGCTCCCATCAGTCCTCCCAACATGGTTCCCAAGACTCCTTTCAGTATGGGGCCTAACAAGAGAGGTAAAATGCCTCCACGTTGGACCAACATCTTCTTTTCTTGACGAATGGGAATTTTCTTTTGAACCATTTGGCGAAGAACGTGACGATGTTTGCTCAAGCATTGTTTCTGGTGTTTGGACAAAGGGATCGTGCCTTTCAAAACGTTCAAACAACATTCGCACACGGTATCGATCACCTCTTTGGAGGCCGTTTGAATGAGTTTTTTTCGTAGGGGTGGAGAAGCTTTGGACAGGACAGATAACAGGTCCCCATGTTTGGCTAAACGTGGTGGCAGTCCTTTCCTTTTCTTTCCTTGGGGTTTTCTGGAGGGTGACATCTTTGAGTCTTTAGGAGCACCAAAAAAACACTGATCCCCTACTCGGTCACAGGCCTTTTTTATACTGGAACGCGTCGCCACTGATTGTCTTTACGTTTTATCAGTTTGAGGACAGGCATGACACGTCGTGCAGGGGTACGCAACGGACTAAATCGAGCCAGTTCTTGCTTGGACAAATCCAGTAAACTTTGTAACATGCCCGATCTTTCTTGGACTTTGATTTTGGGAGAAGGTACTTTGTGAGCAGCAGCCACTGCCACTAAATTGGAGGGTCCTGCCACTGGGGAAGTTCTTTTGGGGGTCATCAACGGAGATGTTCTTGGTGTGATCAACGTCTCCAAGTACTCTTCAGTTCTGGGTGTCATCAACGGAGAAGTGGATGAACGTGAGGATGCCGGAGACGCAGTCACTGCCGTGGCAGGTCGTGGTTTGCGAGTGTAAGGTTGCGTCCTGGCCGAAGTGCCTCTCTTGCGACTAGTTTTCTTCTGTGGACTTTTCTTTTTCTGAGGACTTTTTCTCTGTTTCTTTTTCTGGGGGCTTCTTTTCTTTTTCCGGGGTGGTGTCTGGTAAGAGGAGGGTCCTGCCACTGGAGAAGTTATTCTTCTTGGGGACCTGGTCTTTTTCTTTTTCTTCTTGGGGCTTCGTTGGACTTTTGTCTTGGGGATAACTTTGGGGGCATTAGGATCCCATCTTAAGAGTGAGCGAATGATGACCCCTCCTAGAGTACCGCTCCCTCCAGGTTTCAAAATGATTTGTTTTTTGGTTTGAGTGTCAATGCGGGGATCGGCCAGTTGGACCAAAGCGACTTTGTTTCGATCGAAAAAGCGTTGGGTTTGATGAGGAATCTGAATGATTCCTTGGAGTAATTGACGTGCCGTCACCGTGAACCATCGTAAGACTTCTTTGAGACTAGCTTCTAAGACACGGGCTCGTGTTTGTGGATCTTTTTCTCGACTGATGCCATACAAGGCACGAATCAATTTGACGGGAAGATGCGACTGAAGGGACGTCATGTTCACACTGTGTGAGACAGACGAAAAAGGGTCTGAGGTTTTTATAGATTTTTTGATGGGGAGTGAAATGAAGTCGAGGACGGAGACGTGTACAGGACAGGCCCTCCGTCTTGGCACCAGTGGTGAAACAAGTGGGTACGAAATCGCAAATCCTCGGGGGTCGTAGGTTTCAAATCGACGAGTAAATAGGCGTGTGGCGTTTGAGTGGCATCGTCGTACGCCTGAGTCAGCCAAGGCGTTCCTAACTGTTTGGCTAAGACTTGCACTTGCGATTTATCTCGAGGGCTTTTAAACAAGACCACGTAATGCGCATTGAGACTGATGGTGCGATGGGCTTTACTTTGTTGAAACAAATTTTGGGTGATGTAAATGACACTGGCATTACGGTGATGCCCTTTGCGCGTGAACCACAATTTAATTTCTTCTTCGTCTTCTCCTAACATGTCGTCGAAAATGACCAAATGGGTTTGACGGGAGTCAGAGACGATGCCGTCGTCTTCTTTAGGAATGCCTTCCACAAACACGATGGAATCACCTTGACTTTCTCGCAAGAGGCTGTACGCCGATTGCCACTCTTTGTAACACCACACGATCCGTTGAGGGGGCCGATCGATCAAATGATGTTTATGTTCGATCAAACGTTTGACGAATTCGGTTTTGCCTGAACCGCTAGGTCCAGCAATGAGCATGTTAAAGGGATGGCGAAGATACAAAGCCTCCCAACTGGCACGATCTAAGTGTTCGTCGATGACGTTGACAGTAGAGGAAGAGGGAGCAGAGACAGCAGAGGTAGCCATGGTGTGAGAAATGTCACTTGTGACACGAAAACAAACAAGACAAGAGTTTATATACTTTTTCAGAACACGTTTATTGAATGTTTTTTTTCAAACATGAATACGAAAGACAAAAATACATAAAAGCCAAAGGCTTAAGTACAAGGATAAAAGGCACATGATAACGATGAACGTGGAATAAACACAAGTGTCTGTACAACAACCACATCTTTTGGGTAATGTTCTAACCAGTTCAACAGGGGGTAAGGTCACACAAGTGTCCTCCCGAAAGGGTCTTTCAGGTCTGTCCACGACAGTCCTGTCCTGGGTGACGGGTTCTTCTGGCACCGTCACTAACACGGGTTGAAAAGTAACTTTTTTCCTTGAACAACTCTCGTGCATACTGGGCCACTTCTTGGGTCCAAGCCTCAAAATCCCATTCTTTCCAGGCACGGACATCTGTCCAATGGGGATGTAAGTCACAAGCTACACACACATCGTCATACACGTCTTGGGTAGCTAAAAGTTGACGAATCTTTTTTTCCCGTAGAGGTCGAGAAGTATCCAGATGAAAACGCAAGGCTTTGAGCAAAAGGAGTTTTTCGTGACCATTTAAGGCCATGGAGGTGGTAAGTACTGATCGTAAAGAGTCCACAAAGAATCGGCTGGTAAACGAAATCCCAAAAAACAAGTCACTAAGACACACACCACTTGTCGTCCCAAATTGAATGGATACAGTTCTTGTAATAATCGATGGTAATGATCCACGGTTTGAATATGGTCATTGAGTTCCTTCCACGGAATCTGTTGGATGACATGTGACATAAGTCGTGGCATGGCAGCCTGTTTTTATAGTCTCTTTGTTTCGGAAACAATACACGTACTTTCTAGCCAGAGATCTTCGTTCTCCAGTAGGGAATCTAAATCTTGCATACTGTAACCGAAACTTCAGAGTTCGTTTAGAAGTTTCCTCTTCCTCTAAGTAGATTCCACGTAAAATATGTTGATAATCCTTTAACTTGTCTTCCTCAATGTATTGCTGTAGGTGAATCTCGAAGTAACCAAAATAATGAACATTTCGATCATTCACTAACTCAAAGTGTTGAACAAGGTCTGACCACTGAAACAGTTTCTGACGAATCAGTTCTCTTATACCATTCAGGTACCAGTGGTTAAAGATCTGGTGACGTAACGGATGCAATTGTTCTTTACGTTTGACTTGTATTTTCACCAGCTCTCGGTAAATGCGTTCTCTCAACTCCACAGGCAAAGCACGAATGTCCTCTAGCAAAGTATCCATGAATAGGTCATACTAAATCCTCTTTGGTCTGACACAAGAAATGTACTCTTTGCACAAACATGGTTTCACTTCAGTGTCAAATTTAAATCGTTGAGTCACTAATCTACACATTACAATTCGTTCAGAAGTTTCCTCTTTCACTAAGTTGACATTGTGTTCAAGATGTTGGTAATTCGTTGACTCTTCCTCTGGAATTCGATGCAGTACGTTTACAATGATGTAGGTAGAATCGTCCATACCAAACCAATCCTTTTTAAAACTAGAGGATCGTTGATCAATGTCTGTCCGATGGAACACTTTCAATTGAATCAATCCTTGTATAGCCTTCAGGTACCAGTGGTTCAAACACCGGTGACGTAACGGATGCAATTGTTCTTTACGTTTCACTTGTATTTTGACCAGCTCTCGGTAAATGCGTTCTCTCAACTCCACAGGCAAAGCACGAATGTTCTCTTGTAAAGTATCCATGAACAGATTATTATGGTAAGAAGTTACTTCAATGTCTCGGTCCCACTAAAGGTAAGTAATGACAATTCGGTGACCATCGAGCATGTTCTACGTAGGCCGAATCTTGCGCTTCCCAGTGGTGAAGTGTCACATCGCAACTGAAGCACCTGACTTTATCTCCTTCGCCCAAGTAGAAAAATCCGGCTCTGGCTAATTCTTCGGGGGTCGGTCCTCCCAGATACTTTGGCCATTTTCCTTTGAACGATTGAAGACGATTTTCAAAGTCGCAGTATTCCGACAAACGCACAGGAAACGAATATTCGTTTTTCACAGGTTCGTTTCGATGAGGGTTGAGTGACATGGGTAGGAGTTTGCTCAAGGCTGGATGACATCCGTAGGGGGGTAGACGTGAAGGTGAACATTCCCCTTTAAACCCGGTAAAATGTCTAAGAGGACGAGCGGCATCACTTTCGCGTCCCTCAGGTTTGACACGCACAGCATCACTTTCCATGACAGGGGCAGTGAGAACAAAGTTCCCATGATGCTTTACGGCATCGCTCAGGTCACAACGTACAGCATCGTATCCATCGCAAGGCTCACAATCGCACTCGTCTGCAAACTCCGTTACGCAATTACAATGGTAACCACATGGACAATCGCAGTTTCCTTCTGGACATTTTCCGTCGCAATGCCTGGGTCTTATCCATCCAGTATTAGTCACACTAGAGGAAGATACAACTTTTTTACAATCCCCAAACTGGAACGATGTCTCTTTCAAAGTATTCATCTTGTTCGCTCGGTCTTGGTAGTCACAATGAACTATCGATCTTGCCTAGGGTTCCTTTTTATATACAGACCAATACCGACGTGACCGTAAGGTAAGGTGAAATGATTGGGAAGTCGCACTCGCTTCTGGTACACGATTTGATAAACTTTTTCCAAAGGTCGACTGACGATGTGGTGAGTGGGTAAACGTACAATCTTGTTCGGTTGGTAAGTGGTCACTTTAAAGTTTCCATCCTCTTCCGATTGCAAGGCTTCTTTCAATACCCCAAAGTTGACCACTCGACTGGTACGATGATTCAGAGTCAGTCCTTTCACTTTGCACGTCGTGTGCACTTCTCCTTGTTTGTCCCGGTATTCGTAGCCGTAATTTTTGGGACCGCCACTGACGAAACTTAGAATCTTGTCGTCGGGATGCTCGTCTGTCCAGGCTCCTAAACGGTCTCCTTCGATGTCAGGGTGATGTTGAATCGGGTGATGGATGTAAATGCAACTGTCCGTGTCAAAGTACAGGACGCGTTCTTCTAACAGTTCTAAAGCTTCGTACAATTTTAAGCGAGCATGGGCTGTCACGTAAGCCGCAATGATGACGTTTCCAAAAGGGTCGTCTTGTACAAAGTCCAGATCTTCTTCGTAATTGACCAAGATCAAATCCTCGCGAACGACGTCCACGTGTTTCATGTATTTGGTTTTGTCGTGAATCATCTGGAAGTAGCGGGAAGGTTCTGTCAAATATTCCGTCTTGGGTAAACACGGGCGTTGTGCCATTTTACCCCACAAGCAATTTAACATCACTTTGGCAAACGATCGCCTGCCTTCGTTTTTCTCGATGTGGTCTAAAGTGATGCCTTCTTGTTCGTAATATTTCTCTTTGAATTTTATTTGGTCTTCGGGAGTGTGACACCAGAAAGGATAGCCGCTGGCTTCTTGCTTCAGTTTCAAAAAGGCATCCACGTAGTCGGCGAAAATGCCTTTCTGAGTAGGGTCACCCTTGTGGTAATGTTGTGTCTTGGGAAAGTGGCAAATTTCGTATACTTCTAACAGTTGGTATCCCATGTCCAGAGCTTTGAACAATTCTACGCTGACCCAGGTTCCCGTCAAGGCCCGTTCTTCCTGGCTGTGCTGACAAGGTTGGTCTTGGTTGCACGTTTCGGCACAAGTACGGCACAAGGGAAACATCAGTTTGCCTTGACAATGGTGAGGTAAGACGGGATGGTATAGGTTCGTGGGAGGCAAAACTTTGCACTTGATCAAGCCTTCGTATTGTCGAATGTTTTTCAGGTCGATGTGTTCCGTCAGCAATTGCGGGTGCCCTACAGGAAAGCGACAATATTTGCACACGTAGGGATACAGCGAACACACGTCCAAGTATTTGATTTCTTCTCCTTTCTCTTCGTCGGCTTGGTACAGCAAACAGGTGGCATTGGTCCTTCCTCCGTACAAACTATCCCTCGGGTTCAGCGGGTCCATGAACTGGTAACTTTCCACGAGGCGTTTAAACTCGGGATCGGTTTTCAAACGGTGATCGTATTCGTGTTCCCACATTTCCACCACTTGGTATCCTTGCTGTTCTAACTTTAGGCGCCGCTGACAAGTGTCCTGGTACAAGTCTTCCATGGTTCGTTGCAAAAACTGATTTTTAGTGCCACGGTCAGGGTAACAGACGGGACATCCGTGAAATAAGCAACCGTTAAACTCGTACACGATCTTGGGGTTTTCTAAGTCCCAGCCATCGACCGAATACGTTCCGATGGTCTTTTCTCCTCCACCGTTGCGGGCATGCTGAATCCATTTGTCTTCCTTGTCGCACAAGTAATGTAACCAACGTAGGGCTTTGACCGAGTATTGACGCTTGACATAGTTGGTCGTTTGAGGACTGATGACAGCCACGGTGTTTTCAGGCATGAATCGTTGGCGGTACACTAAGGAACACGCTTTGGCAATGGTGCAAGCTTCTTTCAAAGGATCGACCCCTCCGTGTTCCATGAACAGTTCTCGAAATTTTCCACAGCAACGCCGTAAAATGTCCACGTCGGAACGACAATACTTTAGCATTTCTTCCTGAAAGTCGAAAGGGTCCGAGGCGTGAGCCTGGTACCAAGCGTAGAAAGCTTCTCGTTGTTCGGTACGCATGTTGTCGGGGTCGTAATAGCGAGCCTCAGGTAAATGGGGTAGAACGGCGTGTTGATTGGCTTCCGTATTGAAAAAGTGTGGAAAGTACCCTTTAGCCATTTCTGTCATTCCAAACGTTTTAGGCATTCGACTCAAAGGCATGGCCAAGTAACTCATCGAATCTTTAAACTGTACTTGTCCCACTTGCATGAAAATGATTTTGGCTCCGTTCAAAGTGACTTTAGGACGCTCGGTGCCTTGTTCCGTATAGTACCTCAAAAGAAACTGTCCATCGTATCCGGAGAAATTGTGAGCCATCACCGTGGCATGACGATGACAATCTCCGTAACGTTCGATATCCTCTTGGCTCCACGTCTTGTCGACGGGGTCTAAGACCCATTGGGCAAAATCGGCTAACGTGTTTGGCCCCCGAAAGATTTTTTCACGTCCTCCGGGAATCTTGCTGCAGTGAGGGCAATGACTGAAGATAGGTTCTTGAATGCACTTCTCGCACGCTCGATGAGCCACGCAGAAATTAGGAATGTGAATGCCGGTCTCTTGCATGCATTCGAAATCGAAAAAGATGAAATTGCCTTTCTTCTTGTGACCGTCCTCTTTCTCTGGTGGGGGTTGGTATTTTTGCACGTAACATTGGTGTTCCAAGTCCACGATGTGGTGACAAATGTGACATTTTTTCTTTCCTGAACATACGTGTGCCTTGGTATTATTGGTACGTATGCCTTGTCCACACGTAGGGCACAATCTCAGCAGTTGACAAGCGCATTTCTTCTGTGAACCTTGCGTCTTCAAATGTTGTTGGTAACAGGTAGGGCTGACAAACGTGCGCAGACAAGTTGAACAAGGCACTGGTTCTTCGCTCAGACAGGGTGGAGAGGCCAAACATCCTGTGCATTTCGATCCGCAATGCTTGTGTTGCTCTCGATTGTTATAACCATGGTCACATTTCTCACAGTAATAACTGTATCCCAGGAATCCAGTGATAGTGGTAATCGTATCGAAATGGTCATCGTGATAATAGACATGAATGTATTTTTCGTCCTTAAAGTCTTGCCCTCGAAACAACAGAGGTCCGCGCACTTCTTGAGGGTGCACTTTCAAGGTGTATCGTGGAGCTAGGACATCTTGCAATTTTTGCATCTCAGGAATGCCGCAGGGTGTGTCTTTGGGCAGTCCGGCTTGTTGTAACAGGAGTTCTGCTTCATTTCGTTGTTTGGCTCGGTCGGAACGTTGAATAGTGTCCCAGGTTCTTTTCCATTCTACCGTGTCGTTCTTGTTGGCATAGGTTCGTCCCACCACGATGGCACGGGCTAAACACATCTGGTCATGAGGGTTGTCAATTCGAACGAGACTCTTTTTGGTGTTGCGAAGGTCGTCCACCAATAACATCTTTTTGTGTCCTGTCCCTTGAGGAGGAGAGACGTGGGTCATGTCCAGTGTGGCTTTACCATCGGTGATGTCAAACTGATCATTAGATTGTTGTACGTGTTGAATCTTGTCCATGACTTTGGAAGCAGTCAATTCTGCAGGGGTGCTAAACTCGATCCAAACAGGGGATTTCAAACCGTCGTGTTGTATGGAAAGTCTCAAGCGATCGTCTTCTTTGGGTTGACATTGTCGCTTAAGTGCAGTGAGCAGAGAATCCCACACTCCGGTGATGAACCCTTCTGCTTTCTCTAACGGCACTTCGGACTTGAAATCTTTAAACTTCACCGTGTATTTGTAAGCCGTGGTTCTAAATTTTCTAGAGGAGCGCTTTTCCGTCTCTCGAATGGAATAGTATTTTTCAGGGTTGACTAAGGGTGGTAAACTTGGTTTAGAGGTTTCAAATTCTGGTTCACTCATGTCCTCTTCAAAATCACTGGCATGAATTTGTGCCAAGATTTCAGCCCTGGTACGAGGCGATAGATCACGTTTCTGCCTCTAACTTCTTTCTTCTTCTTTCTTCTCGAATGAATGGGATCGTTTCATCTTGAAAGCAAAAAGTCAAATGACTCAAGTTCAAACACCATAAGCTACTTTATAGTCATAGCAGACCAGCGTATATAAAAGGGTGTGTGTCTTGTCCTTTCACTATTCATTTCACTCTCAAGCCGAGCACAACGATGGAAGAGACTAACCAGATGGAACGTTTCGTCAGAGCTTTGCGAGGGGTCATTAGAAAATTCTCTTCAGACCAGCCTACGGACTACTCTCCTTCCTTTAGAGATAAAAGTCAAGATACTTGCTATATCTGTCAGAAGAAAGGGCATTGGTCTTCAGAGTGTCCAGACCGTGAAAAAAGAACAAAAACAGGGACTAAAAAAGACAAAAGTCAAGATACCTGTTATTATTGTAAAGAAAAAGGACATTGGTCTCCAGATTGCCCAAAAAAGAAACAAGAGGAGTCAGAAGAAAAGAAGGATTCTTCAGAAGAAGAGAGGAATTCTTCAGAGGAAGAGAGGGATTCTTCTCAGGAAGAAAGAAGACAGGTGAAGAAAAAGAAACAGGAGAAAAAAAGAAGAAGGGAAGAAAGCGAGGAGGAAGAAGAGGAAAAGAGTGTGACGGTGAAGAAATTCAAAAAACAGAGAGACTAAACAAGGAGAAAAGAAGAAATCAATGAATTTTTTATTAAAGTGTTGTGTTGTGAATTGTGAATTGGATTGTAAAAAATGGAGAAAAGAATAAATGAATGATATAAGATAAGAGTCTTTGAGTTTTGATTTTAAAATAAGAAGCTACACTCACGCACTCATACACAGACACGTACTATAAGGGTAAAATGGGTGGGGTTTATTTTTGAGTTATTGGCAAATTGAAATTGTATTTCTTTTCGAGAAATGTGGGTGGCCCTGAAAAGGGCCTTTTTTCTTTATGGTGCAGGGGTGAGTTTAAGCAATCAATTTTAACTGCCTTAAGCCTTTGCCACGGCCAAGGCCTACTTCTGGACTGCGTAATGATGATAATGATTGGGTTGAAATCACTAAGGGTGGTACGGTAGGCTTAGTCACAGGGTTGACGTGTTTAGCTCGGGAAGGTCGTATTCTCTTCGGTCGTGATAAAGAAGTCTGATACATTTGTTTCAGACTTCTTAACTCCGCTAAAATGTCCAACAGTACCGTGACCGTTTGATTTTCATCCTCTTGTTTCTTTGCTGCTACTTCTTCTTGCTGTTGTTTTTTTCTTACCTCTTCTTCTTGTTGCTGTTGCTGTAAGAGAAAAGCCTGTTCCGCTTCCTTTTGTCGTTGTATAAATTTCTCCAATTCTTCTTTCTGTCTCTGTCTAAAATTCTCCACTTGCGGTAATGAAGAAGGTAACGAAGGTTCCGGAACAAATTCTTGCGAGGAGAGAAAATCGACAAAATCCCAATTCACCTCTTCTGAAAGTAAGTCCGAGTTCCCTTGGGCGGTCTCCCCTGCTGGTGCACCCCATTGGATCGTTTTCTGAGTTTCCGTCATGTTGAATCACTGTCGCATAGATTGACTGCACACAAGCGCTAGCGAATCTATATAGACTACGTGACGTCACAGACTGCTCTCTTCGGATTGGATGCGGGCTGACCGAATTCTGTAACGCGTGTTCGGATTGGTGAATGAACTCAATCCGTTTCAATCCTTTCTGTCCCTATAAATAAGCGCAGTTCACTGCATTGATTCACCTATTGTAGGAGCCTCAACATGTGGACCGACGTTGAATCTTCAACCCTTGTGTCAACAATGATGTTCAGGACGGACATGCTCATGTATGTCCGATCCAAGTGGACCGTTGTCCACAGGACCAGCAGCAGCCTGTGGATAAGAAGAGTCTATATAGAGAGACAAGGTTGCCTCAAGAGGACTCTGATGTACGGCCCTGCTGTAAGACGAAGTTTGAGGACAAGAAGATGTCGCAAATGCCCTTTATGTTAAGGGCATATTAACATAAACCAAAGGCCCTTTTCAGGGCCAGCCATATTTCTCGAAAAGAGATAGTCTTTGAATTGCCTACCCTTTTTTTAAAAAAAATTTTTTTTAAAAAAAATCCCATGTTCCATTCCCCTTGTCCCTAAACAAGCCCAAACTATTCCCCATGTTAAATTCCCCTTGTCCGTAGAGTGACCCACGATTTATCGCCATGTTAATTCCCCTTGTCCGTAATCTGACCCACGATTTTTCGCCATGTTAAATTTCCATTGTCCGTAATCTAACCCAGGGGGGGGTCTGTAATGCTAATTCCCATTGTCCGTAAACTACCCCCCTTAACTACTAGTAATGAAGACTTTGTTGACAAAACCTTATATATACATCCACACTTGATACATGGCGCAATGGCATTTTCTGAAATATTAATGGAAAATTTAAAAGTATTGTCATCACGTTATCTTCCAAAAGTAGGAAACTCGTTAATAAGATTCTGTTTCGAACTCAAATTTTAGCACATATCTGTAAACAATGCAAAATTCAGGTAGGACTAAACTCTACCTTCAATCACGGACAAAGTGAAGCACACAACATAAATTATATTTCAAGATAGTTTGATATTGTATGACCAAATACTCGCCCAACTGCAGACATTTTGAAGAGGAAGTCCATAGCCAAGTCAATCGAGGACCGGCCTATCTTGCGAGTGTGACAAGTTTAGGATAGACCTGGGTCAGTTAGGGGAAATGGTAAGTAATTTACACGCATTATTTAAAAGTAAAAATAACAAATAAATTTGTATGTCATACATAATTGAACGGGATGGTAGGGGATGGAACTGATTATTAGCGCTAATGAAAATTTAAAATTAGGCGCTAAACTACAGAACTGAATATAATTTGTTAAACTTGAATTTCAAAATTGGCATCTAATATTAATCGAACTTTTCAATTTGTTTCGAGGTGGACCTTTTAATACTATCTTTATTTGTGCCTATGATTCATTGGAATATATGGATGCTCCTATATGAGTCTGTCATTACACAAACTAAAGATTCGTTAATCGAAAGTTCGAAACTTGGAATAATAGACGGGTAATATACTAATAGTAATACAGCCAGAATTCGCTTTCAAGAGAAATATTTATTAATTAAAAAATGCACATAAATAGCAATAATTTTCTGTTTTTTATACTTGTGTTCTTGTCTTCCTTTTCTTCCAAAAATGTTCCACTTCTGCCTCTGTCGGTTTTCTAATCCTGGAGTGTTTCTTCACAGTCGCAACATCAGTGGATTCAATTGCATTAAAATCAACACTATAAAGAATTTCATCAACTTTCATGTCCTTTTCTAATTCGACGAGCACCAAATCAAGAAACTGTGCCATATTTCTTGACAGCTGAAGACAATGTGTATGCAATAAGCAAGGGGATACAAAGTAATCTAGAAGATGAATTCTATCCTGGGGAAAAAAAAATCTTATATTTTCTTATGTGAAGATGTAAGGATATATTTTATATTTCTGACTTGTGAAACAATTATGAAAATATTATGCTACTAATTTTCTATTTTTCAGGATATATATATTCATTCAATTTATAATACATGATGAGACTTTTGAGAACAAAAGTGACCACAGATAAATACGGAACAGACAGACAGATGACTATACTGATAGACAGATCTGGACAGGGTGATATCGTTGGCTGTGTATCTCCATATCTAATGCATTATCCTGTAAATGACTTCATACAGAATATTGGCGTATTTACCGCATTGAAATTTTGGTTCGAACCTCAAATACCATGTTTCAGATTGCCCTCTCGTCAGCGTTTCTGGTCGCCATGTTTTCAACAATCAAAGTAAATCCTTCTCACATGGTTGGTAAAAATAATGCAAAAATTCAGCAACATTCATTTGGAACATCTGTATCTCTATCCGATGCGAGTTGAATAATTTCAACTCTCTGCGACACAACAAGAATGCGTACTGGTCTTTCCCCTAATCATCGGAGAAGCTCCTCGTAAATATTACATTAGCCGCCGATGTCTGTACATGTACTTGTTTACCGAATGACATCATGTACACAGGACACACGATAATAGCCTTCATTAGGTAGGCTTAAATCATAATAGACTTTATTAAGGCGACGTGATTAGGATTAATCCGGGCTAAAGCATTGTCGAATTTGTTTTATCAAGACAGCTCCGGTGTCCTAGTGGTTAGAGTGTCCGCCTCGGATGCGGAAGGTCGCGGGTTCGATCCCCGGCCTAGGTATACCAAAGACTTATAAAAATGGTACTAACTGCCTCTCTTGGTACTCAGCATTAAGAGGTTAGTGTTAGGACTGGTCGGCCCGGTGTCAGGATAATGTGACTGGGTGGGACATCATGCTACATGTCTGCGGCATGATGCCCCAGTGATGGACATCACTAGAAACTGCCACACTGCAGACATCGTAGCGATATGACTGAATTCTTTTAAAGCTTCGTAAAAATTCCAAAAACACACAAACACATACTTTCTCAAACAGGAACTCACTAGAGAACTTTTATTTGTTGAAAAAATGCAAGTATTTCCATAAAGACATCATACGTTTTTTCCATATGTTCTAGTTTTCACTGCGAACCGTGTTCATTGATTGAGTTCTCAGTGATTATCCAGCGATTTCCTAGTTTGTAACCTCTGTTGCTCCACTGAAGTATATCGTTGATGAAATTTAACTGCTTAAAAGACAGAGGCACTCGTAGTGATAGTGCCAAACTGCTCAGTTGTGGCGATTGAACATGCGATAGATGTGCGAAGAATCAATCTGCATAAAAAGGACATTTAATTTTTAATGTTATTCCTGCTTTGTCTTAACGCAGAAGAATCATTAGGTTTTAATGACTCCAAACTATTGCATACTTTCAAATTAATATTGAAACTTAGTCTTTGTGACGTGAATCAAGCCACTTCAACGTAATGACTACTACAGTCATTGAGTGCTGTTCAAAATGGCCTTGATTTACTTCCAAGGATTCAGAACATCCTCTTCTCTTTCCTACGCAAACCGGATAACTTCGTTCTAGGAAAGAGACTCAGAAGTTATCATAGTAATACTACCAAACTGGTTAGTATTTGGGTGACTAGATCTTAGCAATGAAAGACGGCGCTTGATAATAATGTTTCAAGAGTGTTCAACTATCTATGCAATATCTGCACTTTCAAATGTTAATGCAATTCCGTGAAATTTTGAATTAAAAAAAAGAGATTTCATTTAGTTTCTAGAGCCACTGTGTACTGTTGAGTTGCTATTAGTGATGACACGTCATCGAGTTATAGTCAGGTTAACTAAGGTATTTGGAAGTAATAACAATAACTGGCATATGAAAGTCGCAATCGACGTTCAATGTGTTTTGTTTCAAATTGTATACTCAAAAAGGGACCAAAAATAAATAGCTACATTTACCATTGCATATGACCTTTACCATTGCATATGACCTTTACCATTGCATATAACCTTTACCATTGCATATGACCTTTACCATACAATATTTCAAGCAAATTTATCAATATGTTCATAAAAAAAACAACCAGCAATTCAACTGTTTTAATTTTAATTTACTGCAGCTCAAATATTCAGCTACACAAATTACCTAATTATGACACTGAAAGTGTAAGGTTACATAGGTGTACATACATTAATGAATTAAGTTTACTATCTGGCCTCATGGTACTTTATCAGTTTCAATTTTTTTCTTCTTTTGGTTTTAAAAACATCCGGAATCCATTTCCATACTCCATCTGTCTTCAGAGGTGACGATCTACACGAATTCAGCTATCAATCTGTCTCAGTACCTTCTTGAGTGCTCAGCATCTCAGGCAACTGACTTGTAGCTACGATGTCGTAGCCTCAACTTGAATTGTTGTGGTTGAGGCTACGAACTGATCCCATATCATGTAATGGAGCAAAACAAAAAAATCATCACTAAAGTCAGAAAAACAAACAGTGTAGAAATCAACTACATAAGTATAATCATGTTGTGAAAAAAATTTGGCTGATTTTGAATTTATTAAGCCCTTACACGATAAAATAAATTGGCATGGTTACTCTAACCGTATCCTGTCCGCCATGACAGATAACGCAAGACTCTCGCCGTGACCCCTTTTCTACGTAAGGCTTGCCAGACCATATTTTGGATATTCTACGCTATATTATTATCAATTAAGTGCGAATAATCGCTTCTTGGTGGAATTTCAAAGTTGCCGATAAACCGTATTTACTTTTAATGCGCAGAATTTCTGACCCAAACGGCGCCAAATTTTTACTACGATTTGTTTACATTTCCAAATATGGCGTCAATGTCCTTATATGGCACACAAACAAACGAGGCTGAGAACGGAAGTAATCATTATTTGAAATAATATGGCGGACGATCTAAACGAAAATATCGGCTAAAAAAGGTAAACGAGATTTTACAACTATTTCTACAATGATTTTCGATACTTCCGGTATTAAATAAGAGGACTAATCAATTTATTGCATTATATGCATGGACTATGTTTAAAGTGTTATTATTAGGCGAAAAGAATGCCGGGTGTGAATCACACCCGGCTTGCTCCATTAACACGTATGTGCTCATGTTAGTACCCTGTCCACGAGGTACGAGTAAGGGTACTAATATTAGTACTAACTGACTTGTTAGAGATATAAAATATTGTACCGTAAGCATCCTAAAATGTGTATATATCTTCAGTATATATACCTCTAATCATTCTAACAACCAAACATATGTACTATTAAACGAAAAGACCGATAAAACGTTATTTTGCGGTTGAGTATATACCATGAATATTCCCCGGGGTAAATACACCAGGAATAAACCAAAACAATGATGTTACTAAAGGTTACAGTCAAGGAGAAAAATTAGAGGCACTAGCCATGGACAGGAAATCAGTGGAGTGAGTAATCTCGAATGTATCGCATGCCAAAGCATGTCTTATGTGTGTGTGTGTGTGGGGGGGGGTGCATACATGTGTGTGTGCATTTGTTTGTATGTATGTATTTATGTATGTATGTATGTGTGCATATATATGTGTGTGTGTGTGTGTGTGCATGTGCATGTGTGTGTGTGTGTGTGTGTGTGTGTGTGTGTGTGTGTGAAGAAGGACCAGATAAAAATCTTCACACGGTGAAGTCATTCTTCATTCTATTTCTTTATGATGTTTTCCGTCCGGGACTTTGTTTTCTGATGTGGGACAAAGGCGATGCCTGCAAGAAGCAAAGTTAATGAACTAATATCGGAATTATGTGGTGATTTCTCAATGAATAACCGGTGTGTCAAGCAGCTGAGAAGGAATAATATGATATGTCAGTTAGCTGAGGATAAGTGGTCTGACAATAGCAGATTGGAATTTTTGTTGCTGATTTCGGTCAAAGCCTTCTACCCCTCCCCATGACCTTGACCTCAGATGACACGCGTATTATGTGAGGACAAATTCGAATATATTGACCTAGATCTGTAAGAAAACTCAAAATCTGCTATTTACTTCATGCTTCGCAGTGAGAAATGGAACAAAAACAGACATGCTCTAGAACCATGTCGTATTCCTTTAAATTGAGATAAATATTAAACCATTTGGAACTAATGTATATGAATAACTTTGACATCGAAGTCATTTTCGACGGTATATATTTTCAACCATTGATCATTATTGGATAATTTCAAGAGTCAACAAGTTGTAAATAATCTATATTTGTATTTAGAAAGCCGAGGTCTCACTTCGATTTTAGAAAAGCAAACCAAACAGATGGAATTGGAATTAACTATTCTAATTTAATATATATGCTGGACATATCTCACAATGTTAGCATATTTAATGAGTTCTACATAACTGAGATAAAGAGAGAGGTAGACAGGTGTACATACTCTTTAATCTGAGATACAGTCTTGGACACGTTAGAAAGCCAACTACACAGACAATGCCAGCCCAGGCAATTGCTCCCAGGGCAACACTAGCTATCTCTCCCGATCGTGCCGTGTACCCTGTCCTGAAAGATGGTGGAAACAAGAATGATAATCCGGGAGAGAACTAATACTTTGATCGTATCATTTGGTTATTCAGCGGTATAACATTTCACTGAGCCATGAGCAGGGCGAACACAACATTTTTTTATTTAAAAGAGTCACCGCTCCGGTGGCCTAGTGGTTAGAGCGTCCGCCTCGGATGCGGGAGGTCGTGGGTTCGATCCCCGGCCGAGTCATACCAAAGACTTACAAAAACGGTACTAACAGCTGCCTCGCTTGGCGCTCAGCATTAAGAGGTTAGTGTTAGGACTGGTCGGCCCGGTGTCAGGATAATGTGACTGGGTGGGACATCATGCTACATGTCTGCGGCATGATGCCCCAGTGCTAGACATCACTATAAACTGCCACATTGCAGACATCGTAGCGATATGACTGAAAAATTGTTAAAGCTACGTTAAAAATCCAAATCACATCACATAACATTTAAAAGAGTCAATTACGTGTTTAATGTGGTTAAATGCATATATTTGTATACGGTTACAAATCGAAGACCTTTTAATTTCTAAAGGTCAAGTTACAATCATTCTACTAAAACAGAGATCTAACTGTTTATAGGACAAATTAAGATTTAAAATATCGCACGCTCTCAGGCCAGTCAGGCTAATTATTCTGTATTATTATTATTATTATTATTACATCGGCAATGATTAATGCGCATCGCAGTTTCACGTACCATGTAATCTGAAGTAATGTCAACTCATATAGTCTCACTGATTTGATGTCATATTAACTTTGACTCAAGCCAGACAGGCTAATTACTCCGTCATGCTGGATGATGAACGGAAAAGAAGAAGCAGGTTATTCACTTATTATATAATTTATTTTCATTATATACCGCCCTTGTCACCGATAATTTTTCAATTAAATATTGGTTCATTTGAATACGAATATCTTGCAAATTATCTTTCAAAGCATGTACTTTTAAAGATTCTTTTGAACTAAGAAAATAAAATCCAATGCTATATTTTCTTTCTTTTTTATTTTATTTTTATTTTTTAAAGCTTTTGATTCCCGGTTTAGAATTTCCCCAAAAATAGAAATAAAACGTAATCTGGGTTGATCTATAACTGGCAAACCTATACCACTTGCTACATGTGCACGCAAGGCACTAATACGATGCAGGCACTAAAATTAAAATGCTTCTATTCTGGAAAGGCTTTTTACTTACATGTAAAATTTAAATTTAACTCACCTCCTACAGCAGCCGACTTTTCCAGCAAAATAATAACTTTGATATCCCACATAATTACAGCAGTAGTGATTAGGACTACAGCATACACCGAATCCACACGCCGTGTACAATGGATTGTTACAAGGCGTCCACTGATAGGAATAGTAGGTGGTGATAATGCAGGCTGGTAAATTTAGACTACCTATCCCTCCTTCCACATCTATTACAACAGCAGTTATCAAAACGAATATACCATATAACAACATCGTGCCTGAAGTGTTTACTAATAAACCTGGAGTGCAACGTTTTAGAAATCCAGATGACAAATATCCTGATTATAACCTAAGCACATAATGCACGGCTGATCTGAGACGCCAATCATAGAACTACCTGTCCTGTACTGGTGTGTTCAAGGTAGAAGTTGTATTACTGCATATTCATTGTCTGGTATTGTAAAATATTAGGCTCTTCCTACATAATAGAGAATAGACACCAGCAAGTTGATACCAGCAAGTTGAACAACGTTTGTTTGTTCGTGTAAAAATTGTACATTGGTATATTTTCACGTGAAAAGAAGTCAGACTAAAAACAGAGTGCTTCGATTCAGAATGGATGACTCGACAAATCTTCAGACATGTACCGACGGGTATGAGATGTTCTAACGTTTATGTGAATAGTACTGGATCTGTCACGAGGTAAAGTAATATATAAAATTAAAAATGGATCTTGACTTTATCGTACTGCTTACAGTATTATTGGTTGTACACAGTGCACAAGGACAAGAGGATTGTCACAGAACTGCCGCCTATAACTATTACTTTGTTACTTGGTCACATCAGTGTTCGTACATTATCTCTAACGGTGGCGGTGCCGATTGGACTGGTTTCAGCTGTGGTCCAGACTACGAGTGCTGCGAGAATGCATGCTGTAAAAGGAAGTACGTATACAAGTCATCAAATGCAATCTGCTAACATGTCATACCAAATGCCTAATATAAAAAAACTGTACTGTTTCATTTTTAACAAGGAACTCATTTGCTTGTTCATTTTTAAGTATGTCTGCCAACAATTATATATCATTTATCGTGGATGGAATGAAAACTGCAGGTCATATAAGGCAGTTATTAAAACTATAGTTACATTGATACTGAATGCAAGACGGATACAATTCCTACAATTATGTTTTCATTAGACAATTACTTTGCATTTGTTACTTTGGTATTAAATCAGATAGCTCATATACGTGTGACCTCTAAAACTCTACCACTATTAAAACTTTTAAAAAGAACAATCTCAAGTGACGTGGTCTAGTTTTCTAATTTCCTGCTGACAGTGAATCCGTGCCGCAAAATCGCATTAAACAAGCAAACTTATCCAGCACAGGTTTTCTCTCTTTGTCTCTAAATCCTGATTGAACCTTTATTATTGGTAATTAATCTACCAATGGCTTTGGAGATACACCTAGAATTGCTCACAAACGTTGGACACTCACAACGCTATAGATATATGATGCTAACCAGATTAAATTACGAGTCATTTTATTATTTTTGTATTCAGTCGTTGAGTTGCCCTCATACTGTTTGCTATCAAGTCTGTGTATGAGTCGTGGTGGTTGATAGATTCGACCGCCGGACTCGTGATTTAAAGATGGCTGTCCCAATCCTACCTTCGAATCAGCCACACTCTGATACCGTCGTGTCTCCTCCATTAGGTAAGCTACTTCGCTCCAATGGCATCGGCACTACTATAAATAGCATTCTTGAGTGCCGAAAAACACCAATGCAACGTACTTGAAGGCAAGGACTATATCTCACTGCATACAAGACGGTATCACATTGTTATTTACATTATATAACATTGTAACTATCATCAGAGCCGGCGCTACCATATATGCAAGCTAGGCAGCCGCCTAGGGCGCTGATTTCAGGGGGCGCATTTCTCCAAATCAACAACAGTTTTGAAAAATAAATAAATAAATTTCAGTTTTATTGAGGGTCGTATTTTATCCTGGTTTATTTCATACAGGGACAAATAATCGGGTAGATTCAGTCTGACTGAAACACCAGGCTGACCGGAACAAGCAAAATGAGTGAGCGAAAATCGCGCGTATACGAAACTTTCAGGACGTAATTACGTTCGCGTGTTTTTATAGGCCACGAGTTTTTCCGTGGATTCACGCGTATACGAAACCTTCAGTTTGCCGCGAAAACCAAATTGAGGGGGGTAACTCCTTATTTTAATGGTATAAACAAGGAAATAAATGTCCTGTGTGGGGTGTGCTTCAGGAACTTGACAGGAAGAAAGGTCTTGGAGCATTTGGTAAGTTTTGTATCATCATTTTGACCCTGTTAAACTGTCCAAGTACTGTAAATTGCAGACTTATTTTGTCAAGCGTTTCACTGGTTAATAAAAGTCAGTAGCCAGAGAAAAGCCTGTCACAAGTACATGTATTGTGCTTAGCGAAGTTAGCGATGCCAAAATGATCATCTAATGATTTAGCTGAATTGGTTAAAAGCGTTGCTGAGGAAAAGGCACGCAAAGTGAGATTTTGAATTGTCTTTCTGTCTGCATTCTTCCCTCAGCCAAATTTGGTTTCAAGTGTATTCGTATTGAGTGTCTGTTCAACTGTCCATTATGCTGTTAGTTCATCACTAATGTCTATCTTAATGTTTGTTTATTCTTGTCTTAATTTTGCAAATAAAATAGTATCAAGTAGTGCTTTTTGGGGGATGTACGGACATTTGAGCACAGAGGGTCTGTGCTCAAATGTTGAATTATTTTTAAAAAAATTTTATTGTTTATAAATTTTGAAATTGATATTTTCCTGGGGGGGGGGGGAGGGCGCCTCAATCTAACCTTGCCTAGGGCGCCAGATAGTCTGGCGCCGGCCCTGACTATCATGTAGTTATTTCCAATCATTGCAGCTCTGCGATCATATTATAAATACACACACATAAATCATAAGCGAATATAAATTTTTCCAGAGCACATGATCCAGCAAGGGATTGTTTAAGATAATAGGGATATCTAAACTTTCTGAATAAAAGTGCGCTAAACAAAAAAGTTATCTATTAGCGAACAATACGTAAGTGCCGCCTTTCAAAGTACTCCCCTTGCAACTCAACCTATTTTTCCAGTCTGATTATAGAATTACTGATTGCCGTTTTGTATTCCTGTTTTGTATGTTGTTCTTTCACTGGAAAACTGCACGTCCTAGCTCCATAGCGACGTTCAAGTTGTCCTTCCCTCAGCGAATCTTTGATAACGGGATTGAGCCAAAATTCGCTTGAAGCTAAAATAACGTCTGCATAAACGATTTGGCAAAGTTTGGATACTGTGCTTTTTCAGTAAGTCTGTCAATACGGCAGATTTATGAGCCAGTCTTTGTCATGGAGTAGATAAATACCTCACCTACTAATGCACGGATGAGTGGTTCGGTAGCGTTCCACAAAGTTTGGCAACACTTTGGAGGCATATAAAGTCAAATGACAAAATGCACAGTTAGGAAGAGGTGCGTGGACGTCTGGGTCTTCTGCAATAAACAAACCTCTAGTGGCCTAAGTGGTTAGAGCGTCCGCCTCGGATGAGGGAGGTCGCTGGTTCGAATTCCTGTCGAATCATACCAAAGATTTATAAACATTGTGCTAGCAGCTCCCTTGCCTTGCGTTCGGAATTAAGAGGCTAGTGTTAGTACTTGTCGGTTTGGTGTCAGAATAATGTAACTGGGTTGGACATGATGGTAGATGTCTGCGGCATGGTGCCCCAGTGCTAGACATCACTATAAATTGCCCACTGCATACATCGTAGTGATATGACTAATATTGTTAATCCTGAGTTAAAAGTATGGTAAAACACAAACACACGCATCAAGAATCGACACAACAACTACTTCGAGTATTTTGTGATATCTGCTAATTATTTCTCAGCTAAACTTAATTATATTCTCATTGGTCGAGCTAAACTTAATTATATTCTCATTGGTCGGGCTCAAGAAAGTAGATCCATACTTTACCACCTGTGACAACCTCATTTAAAATTCTCTCGTTATACTTTTCATATGGCGAACAGATGTTTATTGTTTTAACTCGAGTCTGTGTTTGATCAAACGTCGACTTATAAGATACTCATTTTGCACTAACGTTTTTCATTCTTTGATATATTAAAAACTGCTGAATAATTAATGCTCGTAATAAAAAAATATCTTCCACTTTGTATTAAACATCTTCATTAATTAGCCTCTTCAAAGCAGCCACTTCCTGCTCAGAAATCTCAAATAATGGTCTTCCAGGAAAGTAGTCATGTTCCATGGATTATCGACTATATTAAAAATCGTAGGACATGGCAGAGAATTGCATCCGCAATCTGTACTCAGTTCAGTCTTGATATTAGTCGAATAGCACTATACTAGTGTCAATAGTACTATATTAGTTCAAATAGTACTATATTAGTGCCTATAGTACTATACTAGTGCCAATAGTACTATACTAGTGCAAATAGTATTATACTAGTGCAAATAGTACTATAATATTGCCAATAGTATTATAATATTGCCAATATTACTACACTAGTGGTCTAAGGTTGACATTGCCCGGGGTGGGAGTGGGAGACAAGCGCCCCAATCCTCCAAAATGCCCCATACGGCCTGCGTCTCTTACTGCCTCTGTCAACTAAAATCCAGCTCCTGGCCTTCGCGAGTGGCTTAGATTTGAAGCCCGGCAGACCATGTTTTCTACTAACAGGAGAAGGGGTGAAGGCGGCCCACTGGCGCCTTAAAACCAGTTGCTTCGGGTAGATGGGACTCGTAAACCTTGGATGGTAGCTCATCTAGGAGAAGGAAAACTCCGATTCCAAACCTCTGCTGCCTTGTGGCTATACCCACTCATGGGAAAGGCTAAGGGAGTAAACCCCGACAGAAAATCCGGAGATGGAGTCCCTAAGGCGGTATGACATTGACTTCAACGTCATTCCTGGCAACTCCTGCGACGCCGTTGGTGCCAAGCTGTATCGGCATTCGTCGTTCCCTTGGGCACACCAGCTGCGTGGAGAGGGGGGATCTGCTGCATGGGCAACAGCTGATTCTCCATACCACCCTGCCCAGGCTTCATAGCTCCACTGGAGAGGACACTCCAGCGTCGTCGTACGGCGTCGGCACAACACGAGAAGTAGCAGTTTACCGGTTCTAAGTCAAAGCTCGATTGGCTTAGAGCTTGGCGCCAGGGGTTACTTCTGACGGTGGGAGAGATCATCAGGTCTCACTGGACAGCTACCGCCCGCCTCAAGCTGGGCAGCCCCCAGTCAGTAAGGTGCTGCCCGCCATGGCCTGCCTGCTTCACTGGGTGCGTGGAGCTTAGAGAACCATCTCGACAAGTGGGCCACAAAACTCTGCACCAGGAAAGACTAAAAGAAGAAATAAAAAGACTCCAACTCTTCGTTTTGCAACCTGGAACATCAGGACCATGTGTCCTGGATTGACCACTGACCTACAGCAGATCGACGATGCACGGAAGACTGCCGTCATTGACAGAGAACTCTCCCGACTGAACATCGACATTGCCTGCCTCCAGGAGACCCGACTGGCTGACAGCGGCACCATCAGGGAAGCCAATTACACATTCTTTTGGCAGGGGAAGCCCTTGGATGAACCTAGGCATCATGGTGTAGGCTTTGCCGTCAAGAACACGCTAATCGCCTTCATTGAACCTCCATCATCAGGTACTGAGAGAATCCTTGCCCTCCGGTTGTCAACATCCTTAGGCCCGGTCAACATCTTCAGTGTGTACGCTCCAACCCTCTACTCCACCTACGAGGAGAAAGACAAGTTTTATGAGGCTCTGGATCAGGCAATATCTAGTATCCCCAACAATGAAAGCCTTTACTTACTAGGAGACTTCAATGCTAGAGTGGGAGCTGACCATGAGGCCTGGTCCACCTGTCTCGGCTTTTACGGAAGGGGAAAGATCAACGAGAATGGTCAGCGACTGCTGGAGATGTGCTGCTCCCACAGCCTATGTGTGACAAACACTTTCTTCAAATGCAAGGAGATCCACCAGGTGTCGTGGAGACACCAACGTTCACGCCACTGGCACCAGCTAGACCTCGTCATCACCAGGCGTGCAGAACTGGCCAGTGTCCTCCTTACCCGCAGCTACCACAGTGCCGATTGTGACACGGACCATTCCCTCGTGGCCAGCAAGGTGCGAATATTACCCAAGAAGCTGCACCACGCCAAGAAGAAGGGTCACCCACGTATCAACACCTGCTGTGCAAGCAACCCAGAGAAAACACAGCAGTTCATCAGCAAACTGAAGGAAGCCCTCACCAAAGTGACACCTGATGACACCATTGATTCCAAGTGGTCCCATATCCGTGACTCTGTGTACAATTCAGCCATCACAGCTTACGGGAAGAGGGAGCGAAAGAATGTCGACTGGTATGAGGCAAACTGGGAGGAGATGGAGCCCGTGACTGAGGCAAAGGGGAAAGCCCTCCTGGCATACAAGGCTGCACCTAGCCCCAGAACACTACAAGCCCTCAGGATTGCAAGGAATAATGCCCAGAAGACCGCCCGCCGCTGTGCCAACACCTACTGGCTGAACCTTTGCAACAGTATACAGACAGCTGCTGACACCGGGGATACAAGAGGAATGTATGAGGGTATCAAACAAGCAACAGGCCCCCCCAGCTACAAGACCGCCCCCCTCAAGTCCAAGACGGGCGAAGTCATCACAGACCAGGGGAAACAACTGCAGCGATGGGTTGAGCACTATCTCGAGCTATATGCAACCCAAAACAATGTCACTGGAACTGCCCTGGACGCCATTCCAGACCTGCCTGTCATGGAGGAGCTAGACACACAGCCCACCCTGGAAGAGCTCGGAAAAACCATCGATTGCCTTGCCTGTGGGAAGGCTCCCGGAAGCGACGGCATTCCGCCTGAAGTCCTCAAGAGCGGAAAACCAGCACTGCTCCAGCCCCTACACACACTCCTCTGCCTTTGCTGGGAACAGGGATACATCCCACAGGACATGCGTGATGCCAACATCGTCACTTTGTACAAAAACAAAGGAGACCGTAGTGACTGCAACAACTATCGGGGCATCTCCCTCCTCAGCATCGTCGGAAAGGCCTTCGCCCGTGTTGCCTTTGCACGCTTGCAGATCCTAGCCTCCCGCGTCTACCCAGAATCCCAGTGTGGATTTCGAACCGGCAGGTCAACTGTAGACATGATCTTCTCACTACGTCAGCTGCAGGAGAAGTGTCGCGATCAGCGGATGCCCCTCTACGTTGCCTTCATAGACCTGACGAAGGCGTTTGACATGGTTAGTCGGAGTGGACTCTTCAGACTTCTGCAGAAGATCGGCTGCCCCCCACGTCTGCTTGCTGTCATTATGTCGTTCCACGAGAACATGCACAGCACAGTGTGCTTCAATGGCGCAACATCTGAAGCATTCCCAGTCATTAGCGGAGTCAAACAAGGCTGTGTCCTTGCACCGACGCTCTTTGCCATCGTCTTCTCCATGCTTCTCCAGTACGCATTCAAGGACTTCAGCGATGGAGTGTACATCCATACCAGGGCTGACGGCAAGCTGTTCAACATCGCCCGTCTCCGTGCTAAGACTAAAGTCACAGAGGTACTCATCCGTGAATTGCTCTTTGCCGACGATGCAGCCTTGACATCATACACGGAAGATGGACTTCAGCAGCTGGTATGCTGCCTCTCCCATGCATGTAAGGAATTTGGACTGACCATCAGTTTGAAGAAAACAAATGTCATGGCACAGGACACAGACTCCCCTCCCTCTGTCTCCATCGATGGGTACAATTTGGAAGTTGTCGAGAACTTCACATACCTCGGGTCTAACATCTCCAGCTCACTCTCCATTGATTCTGAGGTGGGCGGCAGGATTGCCAAGGCAGCAGCAGTGATGGCCAGACTTAACCAGAGGGTCTGGAACAACCCCAACCTCACAGAGAAGACCAAACTGCGTGTCTACCAAGCGTGCGTGCTCAGCTCACTTCTCTACAGCAGCGAAACATGGACCACCTATGCAAGACACGAGAGGAAACTCAACAGCTTCCACCTGAGATGTCTGCGGCGCATTCTGCACATCCAGTGGCAGGACAAAGTAGCCAACACAGAGGTTCTAGAACGCGCCAACATGAACAGCATGTTCTCCATACTCAGCGAGAGGCGCCTTCGCTGGCTCGGCCATGTCAAGAGAATGGACCCAGGTCGCATTCCCAAGGACCTGTTATATGGGGAGTTAGCAGAAGGTGCACGACCAACTGGACGACCACATCTGCGCTACAAAGATGTTTGCAAGAAGGATATGAAGACAGCAAACATCAATGTCAACGACTGGGAGAGCTGTGCAAACAACCGTTCCAGCTGGCGTCTAGCTGTCAGGCAGGGAGTTCAAAACGCAGAGGAAAAGAGAAGAATAAAGCAAGCTGAAAAGAGAGCTAAAAAGAAGGATAAGCAAAAGCGTACTTTGGAGCTATGCCATCGTCTCTCGTAGACGGACGGATGCCAAGAGTATTATAATATTGCCAATATTACTACACTAGTGCAAATAGTACTATACTAGTGTCAATAGTACTATAATATTGCCAATAGTACTATACTAGTGCCAATAGTACTATGCTAGTGCCAATAGTACTATACTAGTGCCAATAATACTATAATATTGCCAATAGTACTTAGCTAGTGCTGATAGTACTATACTAGTGCTAATAGTACTATACTAGTGCCAGTAGTAATATACTAGTGCCAAAGGTACTATACTAGCGCCAATATTTTGCAGCATGCTCTTGACACAAAACAAAATTGCTCTCCTGCTCCAACATTTTGTAACATCACGATAAATTACCTATATATCTGTGTGAGTCTGGCGTACTAAACGTGCATCGGCACATCATTTTATAGAATGTTACTTTGTCTGTTGATCAGCATAATGTTTTTCAATCTTTATAGAAACAAAAATGTTCTTAGAAAATATTCAGAATTTTTCAACTACCCCTCGTAAATGCAACTAGCCAAATCCATTTAACAATTAGTGTTTGAATAGTTCGCTTAAATAATATCAATTTCGTTGGATTGGAAGAAAAACACTGATTTTCTATCAATTGATCATTTACGGTTTATGTCATGAGTCATTTTTTGTCATGAATAAAAGTATAAAATAATTTTAAAAAATCAACTTTAAAAAATGTCAATATTTCAGTTCGGAGACGATTCCATCTGATATGGAGACTGTTGGCGTGGTGTTGTCAGCAACGGCCATGTTTACGGTTATCATCCTGGCACTTCTGATTTTTGGAGCAACGTTCTGCAACAGCAAAGAAGGTAATGTATATGTACAGCACTTGTTGATATTGAAAAGATGCAGTAGAGTACATCAGGTAGTTGAAGGCCGCCCAGCATTTCTCTACGTAGTTGGTATCAGAGTCTGTGGTTTTCAGCTGGCTTGTTAGAGCTTCAGACAGAGCTTGCTCAGTGTTGCAGACCTTCAGCCTGGAGACATTGAATCGCTTTGGGACTCTAATTTAATGTGGACGTCTGGAAGGATGAATTTTAAGATTCATCTTGGAAATCAGTCGCCTTTGGTATATCCAGCAGTCAGCACCACACATGGCCTTTGTCACGCGGCCTGTCATTCCCACAGATTAAGATGTAGTCGATCAGATCCCAATGTTTATGCAGTGGGTGCATTCAAGTTGTTTTTTTACGGTTAGGCAGACGGAACAGCGCTTGTGGTCAGGAAATCATATGTTGCGCACATCCTCAAGAGCAGATGTCCATTACTGTTGCAGTTTCCAATACCATCTCTACCAATAACTCCCTTCCACGAGATGTGGTCCGTGCCAACTCTAACGTTACAATCACCAAGAATGGTCAGCTTGTTTGACTTTGATACCGAAGCCATCAGAGATTCCAGATCTTGGTATAACTTGTCTTTGGCTTCGTCCGAGTTGGTCATGGTTGGTGCATAAGCACTAAAGAGTGTGGCTTGCTTTTTTCCATGTAATGGTAGCTTCAGCATTATTAGCCGATCATTAATTCCTTTTGGTAAGATGGAGAGTTTATTCACTAAACTCGACTTGACGGCGAAACCAACGCCAGACTCACGATGTTCATCGGTGCCACGTCCACTCCAGAAAAATGTGTATCCAGCTCCACCTTCAGTTAACTGGCCCTCGTTGGCCAAGCCAGTTTAACTCAGGGCTGCTATATCTATTTTGTAGCGAGCAAGTACTCTTGCAATCACGACAGTTCTTCTCTCCGGTCTGTCAACCTCTACACGATCCAATAGAGTGTGTATGTTCCACGCACCAAGAGTGAATGGAACCTTTCGAGTTTTCTTTGTGTTTCGACCGCAAGAATGGGATTCCCTCCAGCCGCGGTAAGCTGGTCGGGTAGTTGAAACATGCTATTTTTAGGGCATCTTTTCTAGCCCCTTCCTGGGGCTATGGAGGTAAGCAGGGCTATCCTAAAGATGTCTGCTTAGTCGTCAGAAGGCTGACGAGATCCATTTCTGTTTCTGATCGATGGAAGACGACCCTATGGCCTGATCCGCATGTATGCAGGTCCGCCACTACAGCTGCCAGTGCATCCACGCCTGCCGCGTAGCAGCTCACCCATCTCCTCAGGACTTGGGCAAGGATGATGTTGATGATGATGGTATGAATGACATGTGCGTGAATTGGAATAAACTGGGGAAGAATTGCGCTGAGTCAGCCTCACTCTCATCCAGGCCCCACATTCTCCAGTGGCAAAATGTAGTCAAGACGGCTGTAATGGAGACTGAATGCAGTGGATGGCCAAGGCGTTCTACATGTCTTGCCGTGCTTTTAGCACTCCACAACGCTTTGCTGGGTCAACCTTCGTGCCCGTTGACCAGCTGGTGATTCCTCCGCGCAGTCCGCCGGATCCAGTCTTCACATGCAATGAGTGACAATCCCTAACTCACCGAGGGTTTGAGACCCGTCGGTTACCCTCAACTTGGTGTAGCCGACCAGTCTGAGCCGTTGCCCGTGGTGTGGCCACTGGGCATGCTACAGCTTCTTGGAGCGCCAAGTGGGGACCAAAGGTGGACTAGCTACCCTCAAGACAGTACGACTGCTATACCCACCAGAGGTACTACCCTACCATGAGCGCCCCTTACATCACAAACAGGTTTAACTGGTATTGTATGGGTGGCACCGGAGAGAGAGAGAGAGAGAGAGAGAGAGAGAGAGGTGGAATTAAAGAAGGTGAAGTATCAAATGTGCCTAGATATGGAAATATTAGTTTCCAATAAAGTAAGACAAGATATAGTTCCTTACTGGGAAATGAAAGAAGTTCCAAAAGTGACACAGCCAATATGTTGACATTAATGTACTCCAGTGATACAAGCACTAACCTTCATACGTGTGTTCTTTTGAATCGTCGGAATGAACGAGTTTGATACGTACTCATTAAAAAATTATACTTTCCGATGCAAAAAAAGATATAATTGCGGTTTTGTATCTATCACGTGTCCCGCTTTTGCGTTTTCTAAATATTTTTAGCATTACGATTTGAATGAAGTTCAGAACGAATTGAGATTTAAAATTATTTTTGTAAGGTTTTATAATGTATCTATTTAAATCTTTTAGGGTTAAGTTGATTTTTGAGATGTTTCATTCGTATGTCTGTATGGGATATACTTTAATGTCTTCGGTAACGTCCACGCTTCAGTTAATTGAACTTTGTATAAATCATGCTGAATTGCATTCGTACTGTAAAGCTCAAATATTTTAAAGGCTATACTATTTTGGTTCACACGAATGCCGAACAAAGCAACATTTATTATCAAAGGTTTCATGCCTCAAGGCTGAAAACTGCTTCACTCATACAATTTGAAATGGTATTGGTTAATATTTAACGAAAGAAGGAAAGGAGGAGAAAACGCAATGGCAACTGAAAAGGCAACTTGGTCCATTGTTACTGACATAACGTACTTCACCCTATTCACATGAATTTACGTGGAGTCATATTCTGACTCTGACAAGTAATATTTTCTTCATGATCTTAATAATTCCCTTTTGTAGTTATATTGTTTCAATCTAATCATGCAAGCAATACTCTGACATTGTTTCTTTACAGATGAGAGTAAATTGTTCAGCAAAGGAAAGAATTAGAGAAGAGAAGAAGAGCCTTTTATGTTTTTGCTTAATCTTTTGCTAAGAAAGCTTGTGCATACAATGCATATACCCATCGCCCATGACGTATTCAAAGTTGTGTATCCTAAAATGTTTCAGTTACTTTGTATCAATGTTGGATTTTTTCGTAATGTACGTATATATGCGAATATGTAAAATCATCACTATTCATCAGATTTGTATACATTAATCTGTCTCCTAGAGGTCCTTATTAACTTTTGAATTACTGACGTTTATAAGGTTCCTTCATTTTTATTTTCTTTCTTTATCTCTATTTTAATTTCTTTCGTTCCTTCTTTGTTTTGTTTTGTTTTATTTTTTTATTTCTTTTGTTGCGTCTCAAGAAAACAACATCCTCACAGATACCGTCGTTTTAAAATGATTCTCTAATTTAGGCTGCTATTAAAGGAATGGATAGAAGCTTTGGGCAATATTTAATGTAGGATCGTAGAAGAAGCAATGAAATTGCAAACAATACGCATGGAAATTCGACCCCTTTATACATATTATATCATAGTCTGTTGAGACGAATAATTTTACCCAGCCTTGACCTTTGTAACAAGTCGCACTGAATTCTTTATTTCATTTAAAAACAACTAATGACGCCTTTTATTCGTTATGCCAGGCAAGTGTCATCTGATAGGCTAAGTCAGTAAAAGGTGATCGGTAGAAAGAATGTAATGCAAATGTGAAACGGAATAAAGTAATACTCATAATTATCACGTTCGGTAAAAGGGTTGAATTGCTAATGTAAAGTGGAGTAAAATAATGAATCTTATGTAACCAAAGATCACTCACGATTCTGTAGACATGACTCCCACTTAGATTTAAAGTGTGGGGCAATTTTTAATTATCATTCTTATTGTGTGTGTGTGTGTGTGAATATGTCTGCATTCATTCATAAGCTTAAAAAATTATTAGTAAATCTTTAGATCAATGTATGGTTGCTTATCTGTAGTCAAAGGGGACATGCAGAGGAGATAAGCATTTTTTGGAGGTTACGAAAATTTAAGATTAGACAGTCACCATTGAAAGATGAGATAATTTATTGTTGAATTTGACGTGCTGTATTTAATGTTGAATTTGACGTGCTGTATTTATTGTCGAATATGTAGTGCTGCATTTAATGTTGAATGTGACGTGTTGTGTTTAATGTTGAATGTGACATGCTGCATTTAATGTTGAATGTGACATGCTGCATTTAATGTTGAATGTGACGTGCTGTATTTGTTGTTGAATGTGACGTGCTGTATTTAATGTTGAATGTGACGTGTTGTGTTTAATGTTTATTCAGGTTTTCAATTTTTGTGGTGGTCAGTTTAATAATATTATCAAGGTGGCTTGTATCGTCCATTCAAGCATAATGTTGCTTATAAATAGTTGTGTAGTGGCACTAAAACATGTATCGGAAAAATCCAAATTTCACATAATAGCCGAGATCTTTATTATTAATTGCTATATAATCAGAATTAAATTTGATTACCATAGATATATCCCTTATGTACAATAAACTTACACAATTTATTTTGAATGTGACATGCTGTACTTAATGTTGAATTTTGACGTGCTGTATTTATTGTAGAATGTGAAGTGCTATATTTAATGTTGAATGTGACGTGCTATATTTAATGTTGAATGTGACGTGCTATATTTAATGTCGAATGTGACGTGCTGTATTTAATGTTTATTCAGTTTTCAATTCTTGTGGAGGTCAGGTTACTAATATCATCAAGGTATTGTGTATCGTCCATTCAAACATAATGTTACTTATAAATATTTGTGTAATTTCACAAAATTAATTTATCGAAAAAATCCAAATTTCGAAGAATATCCGGCACTTTTTTAATATTAACAATCATACAATCAGAATTTAATTTGATTCCCATAAATATATCCCTTATGAACAATAAACTTAAACAATTTATTTTGAATCTGACGTGCTGTATTTATTGTTGAATGTGAGGTGCTGTATTTGATGCTGAATGCGACGTTCTGTATTTAATTTTATATGTGACGTGCTTTTAATATTGAATGTGACGTGCTGTGTTAAATTTTGAATGTGACGTGCTTTGTTCAATATTTATTCAGGTTTTAAATTCTTGTGGAGGTCACTTTACTAATATTATAAAGGTGTTGTGTATCGTCCATTCAAACATAATGTTACTTATAAAAATTGTATCGAAAAAAATCCGAACTTTGAATAAAAGTCGGAATTTTATTACTAACATTTATACGATCAGAATTTAATTTGATTCCCATATATATATATATATATATATATATATATATATATATATATATATATATATATATATATATATATATATATATATATATATATATATATTCCTTATGTACAATAAACTCACACAAATTATAGCAAGTGATAAGACTTTTCAAAACAAGCAAGACCATAGATAGTAACAAAAGAGGGGCATAAGTCAGGTCAGAGAGATCTTTTCGGTTGAGCATCCCATCTCTACTTCCACTATGTATTTACCGTGGACAATAAAATCGTTTCATACAGAATTGTTGTACTCTAGTTGAAAAAGGAAACATGTCGGGTATGCTGAGACTATGGGATATGAATTACTGACTAATGAAATATGAATTACTGACTAATGGGTTTTGTTTACAAGTTATATATTTTGTTTGCCTTCTCCACAAAATTCATGGGGTTATGCAAAATGTTTATAATTGCTAAATCTCACTTGTATCGTAAATCAAAGAATATATGCGAAAGGAATAAACATAGCCAACAATAAATACTAATGGTGTTTGTATTGTGTTATGTTGCACACAAACACATGAAAGACTATAGTGCCTCGTCCATGGGAGTAAACTGGCTTCCCAGAGAGAAGCAGATTTCCTGGCCCAATACGCCCATATCTTCAATCAGTGACCTCTGTCTTACAAGTCCGGCAATCCTCTCCATCCCACCTCCCCCCATACGCCATTAAGTCATTTCTCATATCACAGTTACCTCTACGTGATGAATGCATGCATTAATGCTCGTGTGTGTGTGTGTGTGTGTGTGTGTGTGTTTTTGGTAGCTATATAGGTATATGTTATTTTGGTAACCAGAGGTATGTGTTGGGTAAGCACGTAGGTATGAATTATTTTGTGTAACCATAGGTATGTATGTTGGTAACCATTGACGAATGTGTGTTGGAAACCATAGAGATACATGATTGGTAACTGCACATATATGTGTATGTTTGTTAGCCACATAGGGATGTCTGTGGTTGGTAACTCCAGATGTAACAAATGAAATATTCAGCACATTTTTAATTTATGTTCCTCTTCCAATATTCCAAGCCATAGGTAACATATTCTGAGCATATTATATGTACCATATTTCGCTGATAATAAGCATATTATGCGTGGCGGCAATCCCGCCCAAAGATAATATGATTTTTGCAATATTTTCATCTAATATTTGGTGGACGAGAGGAGGTGTCTTCTTGCCAACAACTAACCTCACTGCGAGAGAGAAAAAATGACAGAGCTTCTAGTAGTCCATCTTTCAAATCACCATGACAAACCAGTCATTGGTAATTACCAACGAAGAAACTCGGGTTCCAATGTTCCTCCAAGTTATGTAAATGTTGATGCCTCTTCTCTAACATCGCATATAACCTATTCTCAATAACCGTAAACGGCACATTACAAGTTTGTCCCATGTTTAATATTCCTCTTCAAAGGCACAATTGTGGAATAGCTGACTCTATAAATTAATAAACTTGGAAGGCACTTTTGTGGATTGGCTGATTACATAGATGACTCCTCTTGGAAGGCACTAGTGAGGAATGGCTGATTCTACAGAATATTCGTCTTGAAAGACACTAGTGGGGATCGGCTGACACTTTTCGTATTCCTCTTGGAATATACTAGTGAGGATCGGCTGAGCTTACAAAATATTCCTCTTGGAAGGCACTATTGGGAAATAGCTGACTCTTCAGAATATTCTTCGTGGAAGACACTTTTGGGGATTTGCTGACTCTGCATAATATTTCGTTTTGAAGGCACTAGTGGGGAATGGCTATCTCTATAGATGATTCCTCTTGGAAGGCACTAGTTGGGAATGGCTGATTCTACAGAATATTCCTCATTGAAGACGCTAGTGAGGAATGGCTGGTTCTATAGATGACTCCTCTTGGAACGCACTAGTGAGAATGGCTGATTCTAAAGAATATTCCTCTTGAAGGCACTATTGGAGATTGGCTGACTCTGCAGAATATTTGTCTTTGAAAGCACTAGCAGGAAATGGCTGACTCTATAGATGATTCCTCTTGTAAGGCACAAGTGAGGAATGGCTAATGCTACAGAATATTCCTCTTGGAAGGCACTAGTGAGGAATGGCTGATTCTACAGAATATTCCTCTTGAAAGGCACTAGTCGGGATTGGCTGAGTCTTTAGGTTATTTCTTTTGGAAGGCTCTAGTTGTGAATGGCTTACTCTACATAATATTTCTCTTGGAAGGCACTAATGTGGATTGGCTGACTCTATATACTATTCCGTTAGGAAGGCGCTAGTAGGGAATGACTGATTCTATAGATGATTTCTCTTGGAAGGCACTAGTGAGGAATGGCTGACTCTGTAGAAGATACCTCTTGGAAGGCACTAGTGGAAATGGCTGACTCTATAGATAATACCGTTTTGAAGACACTGATGCGGATTGGCTGACTCTACAGACTATTCCTCTTGGAAGTCACTAGTGGGGAATGGCTGACTCCGCAGAATATTTCTCTTGGAAGTCACTAGTGCATAATGGCTGACTCTATAGAATTTTCCTTTTGGAAGGCTCTAATGGGGAAATTCTGACTATCGATTATTTATTAACGAATTTCAATGTTCTGGATCATTGATCACGGTATGTAGTTTGAACCTAAAAGCAATAGTTTTCTTATCCTAAGGACAGTCATCTGCATAAAAAAATATCGACTAAGGTAGTTTTTGTTTAAAAATGTAAATTCTCAAAATACTTCCAGAACAGACCGATTTTAATTGGGATTTAGTGGATTTTCTCTCCTCTTCGCAAGAATTTGTTCTAGAACTAGCACCTTTACCACCTTCTCCTTCCTTACCATACGTCCAGGAATTTAAACAGAGACAGAAAGAAGAAATGGATACATTTTTACAGCAGCAGAAGGAGCAGAACAAGCTTTTCTCCTTCAACAGCAACGACGATAAAAAGAGGCTAAAAGAAGGAAACGGCAGGAAGAAGAATCAAAAGCAGAGAAGAAACAATGTCAAACAGAGAAGGAGGACAGTGACAGTCAATATATGACGGTACTGTAAGACAATTTGTCAGAGTTAAGGAATCTGAAAAAATGTATCAGACTTTATTATTACGACCCTTGATAAAAAGACCTCCCCAGCAAAATAGCCCAACACTGTTACTACACCTGAAATACCATCCCGAGCGATTTCTACCAAATCATTGGCAGGAGGAAGTCCAGAAGTAGGCCTTGGCCGTGGCAAAGGCTTAAGAAGGTAAAGCTGATTGTTTCTCATTCCTGAGTTGTTGTGTTTTTAATACAAAAAACACCCAACGGTCCTTTTCAGGGCCACCCACTTGTCTCAACAAAGAGATGTATTCATTTTGCCAAAATCAATTAAAACTCAAAATAATTATTTTTGCCCCATCAGGCACGTATGTGAGTGCATGAGTGTAGGTCCTTATTCTAAAAAACGAAAACAAGAGACTTATGTTATCGATCTGGTCTATTCTGGTACAAATTTTAAAATCCAATTCAGAATAGAACACTTTAAAAAGTTCATAGACATATTCTGTGTTTTTGTTCGCACACTCTCTCTCTCTCTTTGTTTTTTAATTTATTTACCTTCACACGTTTTTCCTCTTCTTCTTATTCATTTTATCCTTTTCTTCTTTTCTTTTCTATTTATCTGTATGTACGTGTCTAGGTTCTCCCTTTTTGTAGGGTACATCTTCTTCTTCCTGTTCGGAACTCCTCTCTACCCCTTCCTCATGTAGTTTCTTTCTTAGGGCAGTCAGAAGACCAATGTCCTTTCTCTTGACAATGATAACATGTATGTTGACTTTGTCTCTTCTGAACCTGTCTTGCTTTTATGACGGTCTAGACATTCAGTGCCCAATGCTCTTTCTTCTGACAGATAAAGCAAGTATCTTGACTTTTATCTCGTGAGGAGAGGGATTAATTTGTCAACTTCTCTGAAGAAAACTTTCGTATGACACTTCGCAAAACTGTGATCAAAAGGTTGATCTGTGTTGTCTTTTCCATAGGTCTGGTAGGCTTGAGAGTGAAATGGATAATGGAAAGGATTCCACTTTCCCATTATATATACACACTAGTCTGACCGAATATATATGGGACCACGGCGTTTAAAATGTAGTCATTTGACTTTTTGCAGTTAAGATGAAACTATGGCATCATTTCGTGGAGAAAGGAGAAGAACGTAAGAGGCAGGAAAACGTGATTTATCGTCTCGCACTGTAGCTGGAATCTTGGCTCAGATTCATGCCAGCAATTTTGAAGATGACATGAGTAAGCCCGAATCCAGAATCAGAGATTATACACCCAGCCAAAGTCCACCACCACCAGTAAACCCTGATAGGTACTAACACATTCGAGAGACGGAAATGCGCTACTCTAGAAAATGTAGATCTACAGCTTACAAGTACACCGTGAAGTTTAAAGATTTCAAGTCCGACGTACCTTTGGAGAATGCACACCGAGGTGTGGGGTTCTTTGTTAACCACACTGAAACGGAAATGTTAAGCCAAAGAAGACGATCGCTTGAGACTTTCCATTCATCACGACAGTTTGAGGTCCCCCGTTTTGATCGAGTTTAGCAGCCCGACAGAAATGGCACCTTCAAAAGTGATCGAAATGATTGAACACGTGCAACAATCCAACGACATGTTTCACATCAACCATGAAAATGAGACACTGATCATGACCAATGTTTCTCTTCCCCAAAGAACTGGATGAGAAAACGTGTTATTGGTGGACGACCTTGGCAGCATCAAGCGTAATCTCGTTCGAATGAAAACACTCAAAACCATGTGTGTTTAGCCCGTTCCATCGTCATTAGAAGAACGAATGCCAACAAGAAAGACACGGTAGAATGGAAAAGAGCCTATAAAACTATTTAAGGATCGGACCAAGCCAAACAACGAAGTGAAGCAGAAATCTTGTTACAGCAAATTGGGATATCCAGGGACCCATCCAGTGGCATTCCTGAAATTCAAGACGCCTTGGCTACATGCTACACCTTGAAAGTACACCCTCGGTAGTGCACTGACCTCTGTTGTTTCGAGGCAAGAATTTCAAAAACAGAAAATATATTCGAGTCTATTATCACGATGAACATTTCAATGCCATTATCAGTATCACCGGATTCCTGAGATATGGTTTTTATTGCGAGAACAATCGAGAGCAATACAGGTAATGTAGATCGAAATGTGAGGGCTGTCTGGTCTCCCAACCATGTCTGGACGAAGAAATAAACGAGTGAATTGCCCAACTTGTCAGCGCATTATTGTCAACCCTAGATGTTACCAACAACATCTAAAGACGCAACGTTCACAGCGAAAAAGTGCTTGCCATCTCCTGGGAGTGCGTCCTACTTGTGGAACCGGCATACGTACCAATAAAATCAAGGCTCACTTATGTTCAGGAAAGAAGCGATGTCAGATATGACGCCAAATAGTGGACCTGGAACACGAATGCTACATTCAAAAATATCATTCAAAATATGAAGAGGAAGATGACAAGAAGAAAGGCCATTTCACGTTTTTCGATTTCGAAAGCATGCAAGAGACTGGCATTCACATTCCTAGTTTCGGCATGGCTCATCGAGCGTGCGATCTTTGGTCATTGTCCTCACTGTAGCACGACTCCTGGAGGACGTAAAAAAAAACTATTTCGGGGACCGAACAAGCTGACCAAGTTTGCCCAATGGATCTTAACCTCATCGATGAGACGTGGAGCCAAGAGGACATCGAACATTACGGAGACTGTCATCGCTGTGCCACGGTGATGGCTCACATTTTCTCTGGATACAATGGACAGTTTCTTCTCAGATACTATACGGAACAAAGTACCGAGCGTCCTAAAGTCACTTTCAACGGAGCCAAAATCATTTCCATGCAACTGAGACAAGTGCAGCTTAAAGATTCAATGATTTACTTGGCCATGCCGTTAAATCGAATGCCCTAAACCTTTGGAATGACATAAGTGACCAAAGGATATTTGCCGCACATTTTCAATACCGAAGCCAATCAACACGCCGTTCTACCCCATTTGCTTGAGGATCAATACTACTATCCCGACAACATGCGCACCGAACAACGAGACGCTTTATATGCTTGGTACAACTCTCACGCCTCAGACCCCTTCGATTTTCGGGAAGAAATGTTAAAGTATTGTCGTTCCGACGTGGACATTTTACGACGTTGCTGTGGAATATTTCGAGAAATGTTCATAGAGCACGGAGGGATCGATACATTGAAAGAAGACTGTACCTTTGCCTAAGCGTGTTCATTAGTGTACCACCAACGATTCAAGCCCAAAAGCACCCTGGCTGTCATAAGCCCTCCAACGACGAACTTTGTAAAACGTCAATTCTCGGTCAAAGCCCTAAGCTGGCTATGTTGTTTTGTGCGACAAGGACGACAATTCGATCCAACATGTCATCAACGGGGGAGGCTAAAAGAACATTGGAACGTATTCGGTTGATGATTGAGGCTTAGAAAACTCCAAGATAGTGTAAGGGTTTAATGAGTGCTTATTTCACGGATGTCCCCTCTGTTACCCTCAACGTAGCATCAAATATCAGTTTTTACAACTAACCATGAAAGACTTGTACCAGGCAACGTGTCAGCGGTGTTTGAAGTTAGAACAGCAAAGAGAGCAAGTGGTGGTAATGTGGGAATACGAATACGATCACCATTTGTAAACCTATCCCGAGTTTAAATGCATCCTGGAAAGTTACAAGTTGGTGGACCCTTTGAACCCGCCAAATAGTTTGTAATGAGGATGGAGGAATGCCACCTGTTTGCTGTACCAAGCTGACAAGGAGAAAGGAGAATAAATCATATACATGGACAGTTGTTTGCTGTATTCTCTCGTTTGTAAATATTGTCATTTTTCCGCCGGGCACCCACAATTGCTGACGGAATACACTGGCCTATGCAACATTCGACAATAGGAAGGCTTGATCAGGTGCAAAGTTTTGCATCCCACCGACTTGTATCATCCCGTCGTACCTCACCATTGCCAAGAAAACTGATGTTTCCCTTGTACCGTACTTGTGCTGAATGTGTAATCGAGACCAGGCTTGTCAACACACCCTGGAAGAACCCGCCTTGACAGGAACATATGTCAGCGTGGAACTGTTTAACGCTCTGGACTTGGGATACCAACTGTTATAAATGTACGAAACAATAAGTAAGTGAGTGGCTATCCTTCCTGGTCCAGCACTCCAGAAGACCAAAATAAATTTAAAGAGAAATAATTGGAGTAGGACGACATCGCTTTAGACCACATCGAGAAGATCGAAGGAAAGTGATCGTTTGCCAGAGTGATGTTAAATTGTTCGTTGGGCAAAATGACACAACGACCATGTTTAACCAAGACAGAGTATCTGTCTGATCCTTGCCGCTACTTCCAGATGATTCACGACAAAACCATGTCCATGAAACACGCGGACGTCATTCGTGAAGACTTGATCCTGGTCTTTTAAGAGGATGAATTGGACTTTGGAGAAGCTGACGAATTTGAAAATATAATCATTACGGCTTACATAACCTTCCATGCATGCTTAAAATTGTACAAAGTTTTATAACTGTTTGGAGATGGTGCTATATTTTGACACGGACAGTTGCATCGACATTGATCGTCTGGATCACTGTTACCCTGAAATCGAAGGAGACCTTTTATGAGCCTGGACGGACTAGCACTCCAACGACAAGATTCTAAGTTTTGCTAGGAGCTGTCCAAATTAATACGGTTACGAATACCGGGACCAACAAGGAGAATTACATACCGAGTGTTAAGTGAAGGATTGACTCTCAATTATCGCACCAGTTGAGCGGTGAACTTTGGTGAGCTGAAAGAAACTTAGCTGTCTGGAGATGATCGATATTTTAGAGTGACCACCTACCAACCGCACATTATTGTACGTTTACCCACACGCCAAATGGTCCGTCTACCTTTGAAAAAGTGTATCAAATCCCGAACCACAACCGAGGGCGGAATCACAATCACTTCGCTTTGCATTACGGACATGCCGATATAAAACAATGGTTCCATGAGGATAACCACCAACAGGAAGGATTAATTCGACACAGGAAAAATTAAGTGTTGAGTAATAGACCCACTGAGAACTCCAAGTTCAAGCCATACCATTGTCCTGTGGATCGATGTACCTTTAAAGATTCTATTCTCGAACATGCTCAATGGTCTCCGCACTGTTCTTACATTTCTATAACCTGTACACCCATGACACTATGGTACAGGTATGACGTTACCTTAGAGACTTCATTACAACTAGTATAAAATGGACAACATCCTAGAATGATAGTTCATTGTGACTACCATTGCCAAGCGCGAAAGTTGACTCCTTTAAAACTAGTATCAAGCGAGAGAAAACTCGAGTGCGGTACTGTGCATTGCGATTGCAATGATACCGTATGCTGTGACCTCAGCTATTAAATACCACATCATGGAAACGTTGCTATGGCAACTACTGCCATACCTACCATGGAAAGTGATCCTGCTGGTTTCAAATCTGACGATGCAAAAGCGATGCCACTCGTTATCGCGAACTCTTTACTGGTCATCATAGTGGATGTCAACCTTTGCGTGAAACCATGTAGCTACCACTTTACGGATGTCATCCAACCCTACGTAAATGTTAGCCGATTTCCCCGTACCCTCATCCAAATGCACATATGAAAGAAGAATGCTTATTCCCTGTGCATTTGCCTGAATGCTGCGATTTTGAAAATCGAGTCAAAACATTCCGAGGAAAATGGCCTAAATATTTGGGCTGACCTACCCCCGAATAATTAGTCAAAGCCGGATTTATCTACTTGGGTCAAATGACTAAAGTCGAGTGTTTGAGTTGCGGTTTGTCACTTCACGAGTGGGGGCAGAAACATTCGGCTTACCTGCAACATGCTCGGTGGTCTACGGATTGCCATTACCTATCTTTAGTGGGACGACCTCAGTGACCTCTGAATGGATGAGTTACAAAAGAAAATGTGTGGTTTGCCTGTGGATCGAGAGAGTGCATTTACCGAGAGTTGATCAAAATACAAGTTCAACGAATAGAACAATTGCATCCGTTACGCCACATATGCTTAAACCACTGGTTTAATAATGCTATAAGAGGACTGATTCAGATGAAAATGTTCCAGTGTTCAGACTTTGAAGAACTACTCACGGACATGAACGATCGGATTGTTGTTAGTGGGTTTTTTACTAAGTGGTAGTTATACTGCAACGAATTGCAGCGGAAGAGTTGGAGGATTACTAATATTTTTTACAGAATGTGATGTGCATGTTAGTGACTAAATCATTTAGATGCGTTACTGAGGTACGATCATATCTATGCAGAAAGTACACTTATTGCTTCCAAAAAAGACGGTATAAAAACGAATTACCATGCAACGATCTTTATCGTTTTTGACACAACAGATTCCGTGGAAGGAAATCAACAAGAGTATTCAGACTATGGAGGATTTCCAATATTTATTACGATAACTGTGTCCCTTGAATTGGGGTCGACATGTGGTCTGTGTCTTAGTGACTTCCCTTCTGAGATTTCGTTAACCAGCCGATTCCTTGTGGGTTCTTTACGAACAGTACTTACCACCAAATAAAACATGAAAGTGGACCCTTGAAATGTCCATGAGAGACTCATTCTGTTAAAAGCCTTGCACTTTCATCTGGATACTTCTCAATCACTACGGGAAGAAGAAAAAATCGTCACCTTTTACGTAATGAAGATGAGTAGGACGATGTGCGTGTAGATCATGACTTTCACCCTCACAGGAGAGATGTACGTAACTGAAACGTTGAAGTTTCGAGACTTGGACCAAGGAAATTGCAAATTATGCACAAAGGTTGTGATCCTAAATTCAAAGTTTCAGTCAAATTAGTAACTTTTAAACCTGTGTAAGTGAAATTGTCAGAAGAAGAACCCTTCGCCGAGGAAAACCACTCCCTTCAGAAAAGGACTGTCATGTAGAGACTGTAAGAATATTAAAAACTATCCCCAGACCTTTGTTACCAAATGCAAGTTGTACAGTGATTGTTTATATTCTAGTTTGATCGATTTGATGTGTATTTTAATGATGTACTTAACCATTTGGCTTTTTGTATATTTGTCTTTCGTGTTGATCCATTTGAAAACATCAATGAATGTGTCCTGAAAAAAGTATAAAAACTCTTCTCTTGTCTGTCTTTGTGTCACAGTTGGCATTCCCCACACTATGGCTACATTTGCTGCCTTTGCTTCCTCTTCCTCCACTTTCAAAGTCATCGACGGAAACTTAGATTGTTCTAGCTGGGGGAAGTTGTACCTTCGCCATCCCTTTAACATGTTAATTGCCAGATCAAGCGGTTCAGGTGGAATCGAAAATGTCAAACGCTTGATCTAATATAAGCATCATTTGATCTATTGTCCACCTCATTGGATCGTGTGGTGTTACAAAGAGTTACAATCGGCGTACAGTCTCTTGCGAGAAAGTAAAGGCGATTCCATCGTGTTTGTGGAAGGCATTTCTGGCGAAGACGACTGAATCGTGTCTGGCCCAGTCAAAAACATCTGGTCATCTTCGACGACATGTTAGGAGAAGACGAAGAATTTATTAAACTGTGGTTTACACGAAAAAGGCATCATCGTAAAGCCAGTTTCATTTACATCACTCAACGTTTGTTTCAAAAAAGTAAAGCCCATCGCACCATCAGTCAAAATGCTCATTACGAGGTCTTGTTTAAAAGCCCTAGAGATAAATCGCAAGTGCAGGTCTTAACCAAACAGTTCGGAACGCCATGGCTGATTCCTAAGTACGACGGTGCAACTCAAACCCCATACGCCCATTTACTCGTGGATTTAAAACTACCACGCCCGTTTATATGTGATTTCATACCTGTCTGTTTAATCACGGATGGCCTGTTCTGTACACGTCCCCGTCGACTTACAATTCTTTGTTTTAAAAAAACATCAGACTCTTTGGTTCTGTTTCATACATCGTCAACATTACATACCTGCAGTCTCATCTTCCCGTCAAATTGATTCGTGCCTTGTACGGCATCAGTCGCGAAAAAGATCCACTAATACAAGCTTGTGTCTTAGAAACCAGTCCCAAAGAAGTCTTAAGATCGTTTACGGTGACAGCACATCAATTACAAGTTATCATTTACATTTCACATCAAACTAAATGCTTTTTGATAGAAACAAAGCAGCCTTAAAGCAACTGGGCGATCCTCGCATCGACACTCAAACCAAAAAGGAAATCATTTTGAAACCTGGAAGTAGCGGTTGCCATAATTCGCTACCCCTTAAAATGTAATCCCAATGTCCCCAAGGTCGTCATCAAGAGCTAAACCACTCACCGAAGTACCCAGAAGAAAAGAATAAAGAGCAATGGTATCAATACCAGTTCAAAGCCTCAGAAAAAGAAATGTCCCCAAAATAAACCCAAGAAAAAAACTTCTATCCGCAAAAGAGGTACTTCGGCCAGGACTCAGCCTTACATTCGCAAACAACTACCTGCAGCGACGGTGACCGCGTCTACAGTAGTCTCAGGTTTTTCCACTTCTCTGTTGCTGATGATGCCTGACAAGTCCAATGTTACACCCGTTCTTCCTTATTTGATAAAAAATTTTTTAGAAAACCGCGTGTACAAGAACGTCTCTTCCAGCGGTGACACCCTCCGCCACTTTAGCCTCTAAGCAGCTGCTCACAAAGTACATGCCAACAAAATCAAAATCCAGGAGAGACTGGGCATGCAACGGGGTATTTTTTTTTTCAAGATAAAGGGGCCAATTTATATGATGTTCTTTCTTTGGCTATTGAATACCTCTTACGATAAAAACTCTATCTCCAGAACCCTAACTCGATTATTTGGATACCACCATCAAATTTAAAACCGAAAATAAAAACGGCGTGACCCAAACATATATAGGGTGCCTGACACCCAGCAGATTGACGACATTTCGGAAAAAACAAAAGTACAGATTCCAACTTTAATTAAAAATAATGAGATTGCACAACTCAAAGTATTAGGAAAACTACACGAGTTGATTACATACCACTGGAATATATTTCTGTCCACCGGTACAACTGGACTTGATTTGATCTTACGGGCTTTGCCGTTTCTGGGCGTACATCATTATTGTGGCGTTTCGCTTTCCGCAGATCACATTCCTCCATTCCTCCATTCCTCGGCCGGACATGTTCATGAATTAAAACGTGCGACATTCGCACATAAAAGCGGAACTGTAGTGACTCTATTCCTATAGTCCCGATCAATTAAAAATTTCGACCTTCGAGACTTAATCAGTCGTGAAGGCATTAGTTGCGTAGGTGACTTAAATCGCTTAATTGATTGATTGATTGACGCCATTTCTATAGTCAGACGCCGAACAGTCAACACGTGGATTTTGTCGCTCTTAATATGTGGTATATCCAAATAGTTACAAGTTTGTTTTTTGATCAAGCTGCATAACCGCCATAATCTTCAAACCAGTCTTCAAACACAACAACAAAAATATAAACAGAGCCTTTCCCTGACCGCCCAGCTGTTTCGACCTGCAGACGAGGCCTAACTGCCCACCAAGCTGTTTGACTTGCAGAAGTGGACCAGCAGCACGCTATTCAGCCTGCCAAATTGTTTCGACCTGCAGTAGAGGCACAGCAACCTGCACCGCCGTTTTGACCAGCAGATGAGGCCTAGCTGCCTGCCTAGCAGAATCCTATAATACGTCCACGCCATCTTTTATTTCTAAATTAAGTCAGAGATTCTAAAGGTATATTAATTATTGGTATTAAGCCTTCGTGTACACATCTATTTGTGCTGTTTAAAATGTTTACTCTCTCTATTTCTCACTTCTCCTTCTACCTAGCAATTAACATTATTTACATTATTTAAATGCATCCAATAACGTATTAATAGTAGTGTATATATAGAGAATTCTGACCCCTCATACACCTCAAACATTATAAATTCGACTTCCTCAGAATGTCAAGAATTACCACATCGAAAGTTAGGACAAACACAAATAGGTATGCGATTAGGAAAGCAAACAACTTACTAAGCAAGATTAGCCAGTTCAAGAGTTATATTGGAAACAACTCAGCCAGCTGAGATATCTCTGGCAAGCTTGGAGAAAACACAGGAAGCAATGGAATTAGTAACATGTCCATTCAAAATGTCAAAATGGACAATCCCCTTAATTCCCACACAATTCTTGGGCATTTTACATCCAGTCCCACCTCATGCCTAGTTATTCAGTGCCCATTGGATGTTATCTCACACATATCGGATGACTACCTCTTAACATCCAGCAAAGACCACAAGGGAAAACAAAGACAATGGAAATTAGCGAAATTACTGAATCGTCCCTAATGCCTTCGCCCATTACATGTAACCCGACATTGACCTATCGGGCGCACTGGCAAAGGCCACATCCCCGACGACAATTTTGCTTTCTCCAACTGGCTTGGAAGCGCTGAACCTGTTGACAAATATGGAAAATCTATTTACAATTGGATTGAATATAACATCACGGCAACCTTAACATGATCGTCAAACAAAATAGGAGAGGGCATCGCGCTTCAAGACTTGTCGGGGTTGCCAGACTTGACGGACTTGCTGGATATTTCTGAAAAACATTTAACTCCAGATGGACCCCCTCACTTGATTGAGGCCCCCCCCACACACACACACATACTTACATCTTGCTCAACAACTAACCCTCAATTACCATCACCTACCATCCCATCTCTAATAAATTACCCACCAACGTGTCTGTCTCCGTTGCCACCTTCACCAATCCCTCCCTTCCCCGAACCACAAATGTCAGGATAACCAAATGACAGATGCCCCGAAACTTACTACCACCAGCAACCAGGGTAAGAAAATCCAACCAGGAAAATTGGCTCAAACAAATACATCCAAATCAAAGAACCCAAACCACCAAAAGCAAAAGAAGTCCTACACTCCAGCCAAACCCCAAGTCCTTCAAAGGAAACAATCATATCAGATTTAGCAGATCCAACATATATGATATACTACCGACAGAAGAAACATTTATAGATATGTTATCAACAGAAAAGATGAAGGCATGGTGACCAGAGGAGATATTGGATCAAAGTAAGGGTTAATCTCCAATGAGGGGAATACCCAAAGGAAAAAATACAACTAAGACAAAATCATAGGACAACAACCAAAACAATCAATACAGCTACTAAAACAACTATGGAAATAAAGACTGTCAAGTAATCAGCAGTAAGTAACACTAAGGAGGGGACAAAACAACCAACATGAAAGGATACTCGACTACAAATAGGAGATAAACAGGTATAAAATCAATACCACAGTATAGACCTAACCATATTCATCATCATCAGCGGCTCTAAACAATTCAACATAAGTTTCATTCGTTTAGCATCCATCCTAAATAAATCTTATTCTGGAGCCTTCGAAGTCATCCGACCGAGATCTAACTACATCATAGTCAAGGCAAGTAGGCAACTATATGGAGATACAGCAAATATGCTCAACCAAAGTCAAAGTAGCAAGGTACAAAGCGCTTTCAAAAAATAACCGGAGCATAACCAAGCAGGACCAAACCATGATCAAGAAAAAGGAGGAAAACATGATGCTGTCTAAAAGGTAAATACCAAGCCAACACAGAAGTATGGACCAAGTAAAATATAACTTACATAAGGGTCATTAAATTACATGATAAATGTAATATCCAAAACAACAATGACATAGCCACAGAACTATTAAACCAGGGAGCCGACATATCGAGAGCTTCCAGGTTTAAGTCGAGTCAAGGACAACCGACCAACATAATTCTACTGGACTTCTACTCAATTCCACCACTACTTGTCTACTTTGATGGCCACTTGTACCCACTACTAGAATTCAGCATCAACCCTCGCTTCTTCAGTTATTGCATATCATGGGGACACCCAGCCAGCTGCTGAAAAAAATATTCGACACCTGCGGCGGCTAACACAGCACAAAATGCACATACTTAGGACAAAAGTGGGTTACCTTCAACGGACCCCATCATCCTATTTCCAAAGACTGTCATTACACCAGAAAAGAAGAGCAAATTATAAAAGTGATGAAAGAACAAAACTTGCCTTACGTTAAAGCTAAATCAGCTATCCAATCAAAACACATTATGCAGGAAAAGGAACAAACACCACAAATACCTGCTATAACTGTGCCGAACCCCAAACCAAACCCTAAGCCCGCCCCATCCAAGCCCACCCAAATCCAACAAATCAGCTGACAACACGAACCACCCTCTTGCCCTGAAGTATCAAGACAAAACAGATGCATCATAAACTAAAACAAGAAAATCAAGGTTAACAATATTACTACCAAACCCACCAAATGCGAAATATCGATCTTCGTTCGGGAGGTTCGAAACCAAACCAAAAAGAAAATGTAGACACACCAATACCAAGCAATGCAAGTAATAAGGGCGAAGACAATGCAGGTAACACAAGTGCGCCCCCACATGAGGAATTCTCACACAATACCATTATTCACTGTTTAACGGATCTCATCATAGGAATCACAGACATCTATCTAAATTATCATATACCTTGTATCCCATTCTTCGCGTTATTATCTGACCTATTGGAAAAACACCTCCAAAAACGCTAAATTAACCTTATAATTCACTAATATAACGAATTAGCACGTAAGGAATGCGTACAACTAGGAAACATAATATAATAATCTGGCCGGGGATTAAATATTAATAAACCAGAACTAATTATCAAACTTTAAAGATCTAAAGTTAAACCTGATTGATAGTTATTCAAGAAGCAACTATTCACCTAAAAACTAAAAATATGCAAAAATACCCAGGTTATTCAGTCAGCAGTTTCAGTATGAGAGACAATGAGCGAAGAGGGTGTGGTTTAGCTACCTTTGTTAGTGACACACTCCCAAATACATCATTCCAACAGCACCCTGTAACCACAAACGACCCCGAACAATCCCACAACCCTAAAATATCACTCGGTACTCATCCACAGTGGGTAATTGTATTTGAAATATTTAATATTTATGACCCGGGCAAGCCTCATACATGATATGCAGCCACGTCAACGCACATAGTAAAAGATGGGGAGGAAAGCACCCAAACAAGAGAGGCAAATTAATCAAAGAATTGGTCATCAACAACAATCTGGTCATACTAAATGACGGTGCTAAAACCAGAATTTCACCAGAGGATGGATCACTATCGGCAATTGATCTAACAATTTGCACACCCAAATTAGCATATATACTTAATTGGGAAGTAGATAGAGATTACACGTTGGGCAGCAACCATTTACCCATAATTATTGCTATTAACTTCGCCAATCCAGTTGCCACTTCCTCTAAAGTTCCAGTTGGAGACTGGACAAAACCAACTTGCATTCATTCATTTCCCTGCTGGCCGGAATAGCTATAGCCATCCTACGGGAAGACGACATTGACAAATACAGTAAAAAAAATCAATGAAGCGATCAATGCAGCCGACACTCAAAGTGTTACCACTGCTGGAACCAATAACACCGCAAATACAAAACAACCGATCCCATGGTGAAACGACAACTGTAAACAAATAATCAAGGAAAAAAAGAAAGCCCTCTATAAATTTTGCCTTACAGGTCATTCAACTGATTATGCAAACTATAAAATAAAAGTGAAAGAAGCGAAGAATGTCATTAAAAGAGCAAAGGAAAAATCTTGGCAAACATTTTCCTCCACCCTTTAAATTAATCAATGCAATTCAAAACAGGTTTTGAATAAACTACAATGATTGCGAGGCGCAAATATTAACAATATTCCAAATATCAACGGTTCAACAACTAACAAAGCAAAAGCAGAGCAACCAGCAAAATACTTCACTGGAATGAGCAAACATGGTATCCATAGAACCAAATTTCAAGCACATAGAACAATAATAGAGAATAAATATCCATACCTATTTACTGACATAGATCCAAGGATTTCTCCCCTAAATGAACTGTTTAGCTTTAACGAATGGAAATCATCACTTAGAAATAAGAGATTCACATCCCCAGGAGAAGACAATCTAGGATATGACATATGTAAGAATATACCACCCAATATGGAAGAAATCGTATTAGATATGAGTAGTGAATAGGGACGATTCAGGGACAATGGGACTTATCATTAAAAACACCCCTGGGACGATATAGGGACTATGTAAATTTAACATGGGGAAAAATCGTGGGACGATATAGGGACAAGGGGAATTAACATGGGGAATAAATCGTGGGACTGTCTAGGGACAAAGGAAATTTAACATGGGAGAAAAAAGCAATTCTAGGGACAAAGGGAATTGAACATGGGAAAAAATGGGGTAGGCAATTGAAACTCTATCTCTTCTCGAGAAATGTGGGTGGCCCTGAAAAGGGCCTTTGGGTTTCGTCTTCTTCTTTTAATTTCTTCTATTTCTCCACCAGCTTCTTATTTTCTGTCCTACACTCTTTCTCTTCTTTTCTTCCTTCTTTTTCTCTTCTTTCTTCTTCTCCTCCTCCTCTTCTTTCTTCCTCTTCTCATTTTCTTCTTCCCTTTCAATTTTCTCGTTCCATACTCTCATCCTTATCCTTTCCTCTTCATCCTCCTTCTCCTCCTTTATTTCTTTCATCAGAGCACTGATCATTTCCTTTACTTTTCTTAAATTGTTGATCTCCATCTTGACACGATGGGGACTATAAGAATAGTGATCCTCGTTTATGTTAACCAACATTTGCTCCATCATACCCAAATTGTCCAGGACGTCTTGCAATGTTTTCATTTTATTTAGTTGGTTTGAAGCCATCTTCATTTTTATTCTTTGTAGAATGGTTTGAACGACGAATGCTGTGGGTTCTTATAGTGAAAGCGCGGACGTGATGGAAAACATCCCCCTAAAACAAAATTGATCTTACCTAGATTATCACTTAAACCGCGCGGACGTGAAGGAAAACATCCCCTACTTTTCTCATTTCATATGATCTACTATTCACATACGTGAAGCAGCAATAAGCAAACCCAAAATCTACTATTCACACACGCAAAGCATTAAAATTAAACCCCAAATCTGTTATTCACACAAACCTACGTGAGCGCTTACAAACACAAACACAAACACTATAAAAAAAGAGTCAGTGTTTATATTCACACTACTCTACGTACACAACATTGGCAAATCGATTGTTATTTCTTTTCTAAAGGTTTGGGTAGCCCTGAAAAGGGCTGTTTGTTTTTTGAACTCCAGTGATTTGTGGTTAATGATGGCACCTTCCAGGCCTCGCACCACACACACATCTTCTTCCCCAGTCTCCTTTTACCTTTTTTCTTGGGAGTGCAGAGGCCGGATAAGGGGCTTCAGAATCCCAATTTTCTGTTTCTAGGATTCTGAAATTTCCTCTCTCCTTTTCCTCCTCTTCTTTTTTTCTTCTTTCCTCTTCCTCTTTCATCCTTCCCTCTTCGACAATGGCCTCCGCGGCCAGTTCATTTAGTATGCGCCTGGCATATTCCAGGTGCATCTGGAGTTCTAGAAGCTTTACAATTTTGGTATTCATTGTCTTGTTAACGAACGAACAGAGTAGCTAGACTGCCAAGCGATTTTCAATTTATAGTTAAAGCGCGGACGTGAAGGAAAACATTCCCCTAAAACAAAATTGATATTACCTAGATCATCAACAAACAACGCGCCGACCTAAAAGAAACACTCACTTTTTTATGCTACCCATTACTAATTTAAAAATTTTCATTAATCACCTCAATATACTATTCACATACGCAAAAGCAATTCAATCAAACCCCAAATCTACTCTCCACGCACGTCAAACAGCGAAAAAAATCATGATCATGATCTACTATCCACACAAACACATACACTCACACCACAAAAGAGTCAGTGTTTATACTCACACTACTCTACCTACACACATTGGCAAATCGATTGTTATTTCTTTTCTAGAGTATTGGGTAGCCCTGAAAAGGGCTGTTTTTTTGTTTCCTATGGCAATCTTTTAGTTTCTAAGAATGCGACGTCCTCTGAGGATAGACTTTCTGACAAAAGGTCTGCTTCTTCGGAAAGAGAAGAAGAACTCTTTGGTGTCGATACGACAATCCACAAAGCCTCTGTCAGGTTCAGGTTGCTGCTGCTGCTGCTGCTGCTGCTGTTGTTGTTGCTGTTGCTGCTTTTTCTGCTGTCTCTGAAGTCTGTACTTCTCTGTCCATTCTTCTTTGTCCCTGTTCACTTCCTCTCTGAAGAGCTCTTCTATCAGGTCTTCAGTGATTTTTAACAATCTCACATTCTCTATCTCTTCTGGCCTCGGTATCAGACTGTGTCTGACCCTATGCAAATTCACGTAGGCTTCGTTTAGCTTAGCTAGTTTGGAGCACATCTTCGTAGGAGAATGAGTCGACAATGGATGGTTAGACTGGAAACTACCCCGGTTCTTAAAGTCAAAGCGCGGACGTGAAGGAAAACATCCCTCTACGGTTTTCGAGCCGCAACGTTCAATGATTGTCATGAGAGGGATAGTAAGAAGTCAAAGAGCATGAATCAAGATTCCTATAGCCAAACAAAAGACAAAGGCATTTTTTCAAAACACAACATTTTTTATTTAAAATCACTTAACACTAACAAACAACTATAACATTTTTAACAATAATCCAACAATATAACATCAAACATTTTTTCAAATCTCAATCACTTTTTTTTAATTAACACTCTACTTTAAACAGGGCTGACAACGTTGTGAATGAAATTGTGATTTCCACTGTTGGAAGTCATTAGGCCATTGATGGACACTGCGTTTCCTAGCTTGAGACAAAAGATAAGCATAATGGTCACAAAACCATTGATCTACTTTCACATCATTTCCAGAAGAAGAACGAGGATCAAAATGAGTCACTAAATGTTCTTAGGAATAGCCCAGGCTGCGATGATGCAGAAAATACACACAATATTGTCCACACACCAAGGAATATGTGCCTTGTAATTTCACATTATTGAATCGGGTGGTCTGAGCATTTCTTCTCATAAAGTCGATGATATCGTCTTCCAAAGGGGGCAATCCGTACGAACTGACATATTCCACACATCCTTCTTGAGGAAAGTAAACGGCTACCCAGTGGGTTCCTGGGAGATGACTGTCGTCCGTGTTGATCACATAAGCTAGATGGTCTTGAGGTTTGCGATGAGGGAGTTCATCTTTAGCACAGACGACACGAGTCCAAGAAGCCGTATACGAACTGTGGTTCAAAAAGTAATAAAGTTCCCAGGTACCCATGTTTTGTTTTTTTTTTCTTCTTCACAGGTAATAATAAGTCATCAATTCGATCCTGACTTTTTGCTTGAAAATGTCTGACAAATAACCGTTTCTTCGCTTCGTCTCCTCACTCTGATTCAGGAGAGCTTCGATACGATGGATCTCTTGAGTGGTTAATGGTGGACAAGAATATTCACGCAAGTCTTTATACCACTGATGCAACACGACTTCGTCCGAGATGAGACTCCAAGCTTCGTCCAGATACTCGTCCAATTTTTCTTCTTGTCTCACCATCAGGCATTCATCGTGTTGAATTTGACTGGGATGATCGTTTTGACATCCATAGCAATCTTTCTTGATCAATTCCGTCATTTTTTCGACCAAGTGTTTGGCAAAACAGGAGACTAAATGGGCTTCTTGTTCTGGCCATCTTGACTTCATCATGATACCTTCTTCTTTTTCCACGGTCTCCTCACATTCCATCTCCAAAGTTTCTCCACTAGGTAAAAAGGGATAACAGTCTTCCATGGCTTCTAATAGTCTAGAATGACTTCTCTCAAACTGTTGATTTCTATTGTATTATCGAATTCTGCATACAGGATGACGTTCAACGTTACATCAGGCTCGTTTTGCAAACTGAATTTCCACACGAATCTGGCCGGATTTTATAGGGTGGAAATGTCCCTCGTCGCTGCCTTGGTCTGGAGTGAAACCAAAAGCCCACAAAACATAACCTCCTGCATAATCCTCGTACGTAATGCCGTGACTGGTGTTGGTTCCTAACTGTCCGGTGGCTTCGTACAGGGACAAGTACGATCTCAAGTAATTCTTCTTCTCAAAGTCAGGTTCAAAAGGTCGGGTACACAAGGTCTTGCCATCGTGACTGACTTCGATCTTGGACACGCCAAAGTGTCGAAAGTAGAAAGGATTTTTAGCGATAGCTCCGTTGAAGGCTTCATTCTCGACCATACCAACGATTAAACGTTTGGGTAGCTGTCCTTGGAACAGATGATCTTCGATCATGGATCGCTGTCCAGCAGGAATAGTGAAAGTTTTCACTTACACACGTCGGATCGGATACTTGGCGGTCGTTCTGCTCAATGTCTGACTAATGTCGTTTTCCACTTTGGGTAACACTTCCACGCGTCGCACGTAGAGTCTGGCTTCTTGGATTTTGGTTTTGTAATCGTCAGTATCAGCCAATAAATGGAAAACGGTACTGCTACGATTCAGTCTCAGGCGGACATCCACACCGTTTAGCAGATATTTCTTTTGCAACCACATGTCCAAATGCAAACGATCCATCAGTTCTAAACTTTTGTTAAGTCCCATGATTTTGTTTCTTCGTTCTACAAATCCCTCATTGTATTCTTTCTTTTTATCAGTTGCATCAGTTTCCAATAATTCAAACTGGCCTGCTTCGTCAGCTTCCCATACCACACAGGCATTGAGATGAGTGTTCTTGGCGTCTATTCCGTACGTCAAGAGATTTTCCAGGTAGGCACGATAAGGGTAAGTATCCATGCTGCTACTGACTAGTTTGTTCTTCAAGTACAAGTCCACTCCACTGAACAAGGAATGCATGAAATTGTTGACGGGAGCTACTGCTTCAGTGTCTATATCACCTCCTGTCTTATCTACAACTTTGACTTTCAGGTACAAGTAACTGCTCTTCAGATCGATGTAATCTTCGGGCTGTCCTTTGATTTCAAACTCGATGGGAGCGGAATCGGTCAATGAGGAGACGGGATGAAATTCCACCCACTGGGATTCTTGCATCGTCATCATGGTGGGGGGCATGGCAAACAGATCCAGTTCCGACTTGGAACAGGCGCAAGACTCTCGGTGCATCATTTTTTCTGTGTCTCAATAATCGAAAACGTCTAAGTCTCGAACGGTTCTTCTTTTCTTTGTCTTTCTAGCTTTAGACGTGTGAAGTCTGGCAAAAGGGTGTTTTCTTCGTCGTCTCTTTCTGCCTTGTCCTTGCTGTGGCGTCAGGGAAGGAGGAATGCCTGACTCGTTAGCGTGCAGGGCATTTATAGGTGTTTCTCGTCGGCCCAAAAGGTCTTTGCCCGTTTGTAGCGAGACATTTTTGCCTGCCTTCATGAAGGCTTCTTTGGGGTTTTGTTTGTCGATGATGACATTTTGGAGAAATTCTTTGCCTTGCGTCAGTGCGGCATCTTTCAAGGCGTGCAATCCGCGTGTGACCATCGGTTTCAAGACCTAAACCGTGTCCTCGCTGTCGAGCAACCCCTCGGTACACTGGATACATAACTTACGAATCATGAGAGAACCGTTTTCGAAAATGGAGTTTCACCGTGACTTTTCCTTTGGTGAATGGAATATTTTGTCCCAGATCTCCTTTTATAGCAATGTTGACCGTGTCCAAATACGACTTACTGACAGGCAAATAGTGAGGATGTACAAATTCGCGGTGGACGTGATAAGTGTTTCCACCTTCCTGGTCACTGGTCGTGGTACTATCCACTTTGAAAGGAATGACACGCAGTAACGGTACGGAGGTGTGTCCCACCACGTTATACTCCACCACATCGGAATACACAAAGATCAAATTCAGTCCTTGGTTCAGTTCCACCGGGAATCGAAAAAACTTGTAAAATTCCATATTATTGTTGATCTTCGGTTTAAAATTTGGAGTCATTTTTGTGTCTCCACCTAAAATGTCAAACAATTCACGATTAAAACTGATGGACAACGTTTGGGTATCCTGAAAATTCATCAGTAAGCGACTAGCCACTTTATGGTACTCCAGGGTGACACTTTTTTTGACTCTGTTCAGGGCTTTGCCAAAGGCTAACTCGAACCTGGAAGCAATGGTATCCACCAAATGTTGGCCACTAAAATAAAACCCTGACGGAATTTTCAAGATGTAGATACTGAAGGCTGGATTGATGGCTGGTTTTACGTCGCCTGAAAACCCCATTTCATTTATGGTTTCTTGCAATTGTTGGTTCAGGATTTTGACCTCAAAAGTGTTTTGCGTTTCAGTGATGTTTTGGATTTGTGTAGGATGAATCATTTCCACCAAAGCTACTTCCCAATGGGCTTCGTGATCTAATGGGATGGCCTGAGGTAATTTGGCCGTGTAACAGCACAACGTGTTGTGGGGAAACACCTCCATGGAATTGTCACTGGGTAAGGTTAAGTAAAATTGGTTTTGGTGACTCATAATTCCAGAGTTCTGTGGCTGTCCGAGGGGTTACTGGACGTCAGAGGCGTGTCTCCGCTTTTCTTGGGGACAGCCCTCGTCCGGGACGTACCAAACAGGCGCTCAAACACCAGCACTTCGTTGTCGGGAGTCACTTCCTGCGGGGCACGTCAAATGCTTTGATGGTAAGATTGATTGTACGCTTGCACCAGGTGCGGTAAGATGTCGATGTACTTCAGAGTGTGGTGATGCGTAAAATATTTCCACATGCGTTCTTTCAAAGTGCGTTCGAAACGTTCCACGATGCTGGCTTTGGTTTCGGGATTCTCGGTGGTAACAAAATTAATGTCACGTTTCTTTAATTCTTTTTGGAAAGCTTGGTTCAGAAATTCGGTACCTTTGTCCGTTTGCCATCGAAGAGGGTGACGACCGCTTATTTTCAACACCCGTTACAGGGCTCGCACTAACTCGCCGCTCGATTTGGAAGTCAAGGATACGAACCAGGCAAATTTGGAAAAGACGTCGATGACACAAAACAAATATTTGTAGCCGCGACTGTAGCTGGCCAAATGAGAGACATCGGCTAAATCGGCTTGCCATTGATGATCGATGCCTTCCACTCGGGTGCGACTTCTGGCAAACTTGCGTCGAATGGGTTTGTGTAAAGTGTAGGTAGCTTGTTCGTGTAACCATCTTTGCACTTGATGTAAACCGCGACTTTTCAGCCGCGTTTTGGAAGCACGATATAATTTTTGAACTCCTGCGTAACCTGCAGGATGGGACGGATCGTAGTAAATGCTGTCTAAGACTTTTTCCATTTTTTGTGTTTGTTTGTGTGTTAATAAGTCACCCACTCTTCGGTGATGTTACTTTGGGTGGGTCGAAAGGGTGGTTTAGAAACGGATTTACGTGTCCGATGGGCTACGGGAGTAGAAGTCGAAGGTAGTGGTGGTGGAGGTGGCAATGGAATGGCTTTGGTCTTCTTTTCTTTTTCACTTCTATTTTCCCTTCTTTCTTTTTCACTTTTGTCGAAGGAGGAGTGGACATCATCTTTTAACCCAAGCTTTCATTTCTTCTCGTTGGGGTGTGGGGGACGGGGTCAACAAGGATGCTGCAATCTTACTTGAAATGGGAGCTGCTGACGGTGTTTGAAACACTTCTCGCATCTCTTCTTCCTCAGGTGTTCGTGGGGTAGCATCTCTGGTGACCCCTGGGGATGGTAGTAGTGGTGGTGGTGGTAGTGATGATGGTGCTGGACTTTTCATCAAGGTCTTAAAATCTTTCAGAGTGGATAGAGCTGTTTCGTCTAAAGCTTTCTGGTGAAAGAGTTGCAGTCGTTGCAAGAGTTGACCGTACTTTTGCGATTTTTCTGTTTCGGACAAATCTTGGCGATCCATCAAGGACTGCAATTCGTGCTGTAACTGGGACATCTCGCTCAAATTGGGATTGGGAGGTAAATGCGGGGTGCGTTGTTCTTGCCAACGATGGTATTCCATCCATCGTTTGTAAGGCACTAAAGCTAGTTTTCGTCCTTCCATAGGGTTGTCAGGGGTCGATTCTGAGATCTTGGGACTTCCGAGGGCCTTTTTATCTTGCTCCCACCAGTCCTCCCAACATGGTTCCCAAGACTCCTTTCAGTAAGGGGCCTAACAAGAGGGGTAAAATGCCTCCACGTTGGACCAACATCTTCTTCTTTTGACGAATGGGAATTTTCTTCTGAACCATTTGGCGAAGAACGTGACGATGTTTGCCTAAGCATTGTTTCTGGTGTTTGGACAAAGGGATCGTGCCTTTCAAGACGTTCAAACAACATTCGCACACGGTATCGATGACCTCTTTGGAGGCTGATTGAATGAGTTTTTTTCGTAGGGGTGGAGAAGCTTTGGACAGGACAGATAACATGTCCCCATGTTTGACTACACGAGGAGCAGTCCTTTTCTTTTCTTTCCTTGGGGCTGTTTAGAAGAGGAATGTTTTCTGGAGGGTGACATCTTTGAGTCTTCAGCACCAAAAACACTGATACCCCGACTTGGTCACAGGCCTTTTTTATACTGGAACGCGTCGCCACTGATTGTCTTTACGTCGTTACAGCTTCAGGACAGGCATGACACGTTGTGCAGGGGTACGCAACGGACTAAATCGAGCCAGTTCTTGCTTGGACAAATCCAGTAAACTTTGTAACATGCCCGATCTTTCTTGGACTTTGATTTTGGGAGAAGGTACTTTGTGAGCAGCAGCCACTGCCACTAAATTGAAGGGTCCTGCCACTGGGGAAGTTCCTGGGGTCATCAACGGAGAAGTTCTTGGTATGATCAACGTGTCCAAGTACTCTTCAGTTCTTGGTGTCATCAACGGAGCAGTGGATAAACGTGAGGCTGTCGGAGACGCAGTCACCGCCGTGACAGGTCGTGGTTTGCGAGTGTAAGGTTGCGTCCTGGCCGAAGTGCCTCTCTTGCGACTAGGTTTTTGTGGACTTTTCTTTTTCTGGGGACTTTTTCTCTGTTTCTTTTCTGGGGGCTTCTTTTCATTTTCCGGGGTGGTGTCTGGTAAGAGGAGGGTCCTGCCACTGGAGAAGTTCTCCTTTGGGACCTGGTCTTATTCTTCTTCTTGGAGCTTCGTTTGACTTTTTTCTTAGGGATAAGGTTGGGTACATTAGGATCCCATCTTAAGAGAGAGCGAATGATGACCCCTCCTAGAGTACCGCTCCCTCCAGGTTTCAAAATGATTTGTTTTTTGGTTTCAGTGTCGATGCGGGGATCGACCAGTTGGGTCAAAGCGACGTTGTTACGATCAAAAAAGCGTTTAGTTTGATGAGGAAACTGAATGATCCCTTGGAGTAATTGACGTGCCGTCACCGTGAACCATCGTAAGAATTCTTTGAGACTAGCTTCTAAGACACGAGCTCTTGTTTGTGGATTTGTTTCTCGACTGATGCCATACAAGGCACGAATCAATTTGACGGGAAGACGCGACTGAAGGGACATCATGTTCAAAATGTGTGTGAGACAGACGAAAAGGGTCTGAGGTTTTTGTAGGTTTTTTGTGGAGTGAAGTTAACTCGAGGTCGGAGACGTGTACAGGACAGGCCCTCCATCTTGGCACCAGTGGTGAAACAAGTGGGTACGAAATAGCAAATCCTCGGGGGTCGTAGGTTTAAATCGACGAGTAAATAGGCGTGTGGCGTTTGAGTGGCATCGTCGTACGCCTGAGTCAGCCAAGGCGTTCCTAACTGTTTGGCTAAGACTTGCACTTGGGATTTATCTCGAGAGCTTTTAAACAAGACCACGTAATGCGCATTGAGACTGATGGTGCGGTGGGCTTTACTTTGTTGAAACAAATTTTGGGTGATGCAAACGACACTGGCATTACGGTGATGCCCTTTCCGCGTGAACCACAGTTTAATTTCTTCTTCGTCTTCTCCTAACATGTCGTCAAAAATGACCAAATGGGTTTGACGGGAGTCGGAGACGATGCCGTCGTCTTCTTTAGGAATGCCTTCCACAAACACGATGGAATCGCCTTGACTTTCTCGCAAGAGGCTGTACGCCGATTGCCACTCTTTGTAACACCACACGATTCGTTGAGGGGGTCGATCGATCAAATGATGTTTATGTTCGATCAAACGTTTGACGAATTCGGTTTTGTCTGAACCGCTAGGTCCAGCAATCAGCATGTTAAAGGGATGGCGAAGATACAAAGCCTCCCAACTGGCACGATCTAAGTGTTCGTCGATAACTTTGACAGTGGAGGAAGAGGGAGCAGAGACAGCAGAGGTAGCCATAGTGTCAGGAATGTCTCTTGTGACACGAAAACAAACATGACGAGAGTTTATGTACTTTTTCAGGACACGTTTATTGAATGTTTTAAACATGAACACGAAAGACAAAAATACATAAAAGCCAAAGGCTTAAGTACAACGATAAAAGGCACATGAAAATCATTAACGTGGAATAAAAACAAGTGTCTGTACAACATGTTTTGGGTAAAGTTCTGACCAGTTCTATAGAGGGTAAGGTCACACAAGTGTCCTCCCGAAAGGGTCTTTCAGGCCTGTCCACGACAGTCCTGTCCTGGGTGACGGGTTCTTCTAGCACCGTCCCTAACACAGGTTGAAAAGTAACTTTTTTCTTTGGACGTTGAAAGGAAGGATCACAACTCTCGAGCATACTGGGCCACTTCTTAGGTTCAAGCCTCAAAATCCCATTTATTCCAGTCACGGACATCTGTCCAATAGGGGTGTAAGTCACAAGCTACAGACACATCGTCATACACGTCTTCGGTAGATAAAAGTTGACGAATCTTTTTTTCCCGTAGAGGTCGAGAAGTATCCAGATGAAAACGTAAGGCTTTGAGCAAAAGGAGTCTCTCGTGAACATTTAAAGGCACCACTTTCATGTTGAATGGGTGGTAAATACTGTTAGTAAAGAGTCCACGGCTGGTAAACGAAATCCTAGAAAACAAGTCACTAAGACACACACAATGCGTCGTCCCAAGTTGAATGGATACAGTTCTTGTAATAATCGATGGTAATGATCCACGGTTTGAATATGGTCATTGAGTTCTTTCCACGGAATCTGTTCAATTACATGTGACAAAAGTCTTGGCATGACAGCCTGTTTTTATACTCTTTTTTTCGGATGCAATACACGTACTTTCTAGCCAGACATCTTCGTTCTCCATTAGGGAATCTAAATCTTGCATACTGTAACCTAAACGTCAGAGTTTGTTTAGAAGTTTCCTCTTCCGCTAAGTAGATTCCACGTAAAATATGTTGGTAATCCTTTAACGTGTCTTCCTCAATGCGTTGCACTAGGTGAATCTCGAAGTAACCAAAATTATGAACATGTTGATCATTGGCCACCTCAAAATTTTGAACAATGTCTGACCAATGAAACAATTTCTGACGAATCAGTTCTTTTATACCATTCAGGTACCAGTGGTTAAAGATCTGGTGACGTAACGGATGCAGCTGTTCTTTACGTTTGACTTGTATTTTGACCAGCTCTCGGTAAATGCGTTCTCTTAACTCCACAGGCAAAGCACGAATGTTCTCTTGTAAAGTATCCATGAATAGGTCAGTCCGTACAATTCACAATCTTCTCCTTGAGCAAAAGTAATCCACATAGTGAGTAATTTCTGGCCACTGCCGTTCAGGGTAACGTCCAAGAATGTCACTGAACTCTTTTGATGTAAACGGTCTAGAGTGATATAATAGGACGAATGCACACTTGACCCAAAGAAATCTAACATACTGGTTCACTTTCTTCACTTTCCTCTTATGAATTTCTCGACACAAAAGTTCTACAGTGACTCATTGAGATTTCACTCTGGCAAACCGCTGCCAGACGTCTTTGTAAATCTTCTCTTGCAGTTCTTTAGGTAATGATTCAATATCGTTTTTGAAATGAAGTTTAAATACTGGTCTCGGTGATGTCCAACATTTGACTCCTAACCAGTCTGGTTTCTTCTTCGTCAACGACATGGTAAGTTACTTCAATGTCTCGGTCCCACTAAAGGCAAGTAATGACAATTCGGTGACCATCGAGCATGTTCTACGTAGGCCGAATCTTGTGGTTCCCAGTGGTGAAGTGACACACCGCAACTGAAGCACTTGACTTTATCTCCTTCACCCAAGTAGAACAATCCGTCTCTGGCTAATTCTTCGGGGGTCGGTCCTCCCAGATACTTAGGCCATTTTCCTTTGAACCACTGAAGACGATTTTCAAAGTCGCAGTATTCCGACAAACGCACAGGAAACGAATAATCGTCTTTCACAGGTTCGTTTCGATGAGGGTTGGGTGACATGGACAGGAGTTTGCTCAGAGCTGGATGACATCCGTAGGGGGTTAGACGTGAAGGTGAACATCCACCTTTAAAACGAAACCCAGTAAAGTGTCCAAGAGGACGAGCGGCATCGCTTTCGCATCCCTCAGGTTTAGCACGCACAGCATCACTTTCCATGATAGGGGTAGTGAGAACTAAGTTCCCATGATGCTTTGCGGCATCGCTAAGGTCACAGCGTACAGCATCGTTCCCATCGCAAGGCTCACAATCGCATTCCACTTCAGAAGCCCCACACTTGAAATGTGCCTTTCTAAACTTGTTGTGTGTTTCTCTGAAAGTATTCATCTTGTTCGCTCGGTCTTGGTAGGTAGTCACAATGAACTTTCGATCTTGACCATAGTCCCTTTTTATACTAGTCGCAATGCAGTCTCAAGCTTGTACATCGTTTCTTTTTTATGTTTTTTATGTCTAGTTTTGGAAGGTACCGTCTCTGAGGTGCCGTCATCATTTTACCGTAGTGTCATGGGTGGAAAGGCCATAGAAAGGTAAGGACAGTGCGGAGACCATCGACTATGTTCCTGAATAGCTGAATCTTTGTAGATACATAGATCCATTCGTAACTTCAGTCCGCAAGCTAAACACTGTACTTCGTATCCCAATCTTGACTCAGGTCCCAAGTAGACAAATCCTGTTCTAGCTAAAATTTGCGAAGAAGGTAATCCTTTCCTATCCGTAGGCCATGCTTGAAACGTGTCCAATCGACGGGCACAATCACAATAGTCAGGCAAGAAAACCGGAAAATGGTAGGGTTTGAACTTGGAGTTCTCATCGGGTTTCTCACTCGATTCTTACTGTGGCGAAGTCATCCTTCTGGTGGGTGGCTATCCGCTTACAACCAAAGTTTTCTACCAACATGTCCATACGGCAAAGCAAAGTGGTTGGGCAGTCGCACTCGCTTCTGGTACACGATTTGATAGACTTTTTCCAAGGGTCGACTGACGATGTGGTGAGTGGGTAAACATACAATCTTGTTGGGTTGATAGGTTGTCACTTTAAAGTGCTCATCCTCTCCAGATTGCAAGGCTTCTTTCAATACCCAAAGTTGACCACACGACTGGTACGATAATTCAGAGTCAATCCTTTCACTTTACACTGCGTGTGCACTTCTCCTTGTGGGTCCCGGTATTCGTAGCCGTAATTTTTTGGACCGCCACTGACGAAACTTAGAATCTTCTCGTCGGGATGCTCGTCTGTCCAGGCTCCTAAACGGTCTCCTTCGATTTCAGGGTGCTGTTCACTCGGGTGATGGATATAAATGCAACTATCCGTGTCAAAGTACAGGACGCGTTCCCCTAACAGTTCTAAAGCTTCGTACAATTTTAAGCGAGCATGAGCTGTCACGTAAGCCGCAATGATGACATTTCCAAAAGAGTCGTCTTGTACAAAGTCCAGATCTTCTTCGTAATTGACCAAGATCAAATCCTCGCGAACGACGTCCACGTGTTTCATGAATTTGGTTTTGTTGTGAATCATCTGGAAGTAGCGGGAAGGTTCTGTCAATTGCTACGTCGTGGGTAAACACGGACGTTGTGCCATTTTACCCCACAAGCAATTTAACATCACTTTGGCAAACGATCGCCTGCCTTCGTTTATCTCGAAGTGATCTAAAGTAATGCCTTCTTGTGTCCAGTATTTCTCTTTGAATGTCTTTTGGTCTTCGGGAGTGTGACACCAGGAAGGATAGCCACTTTGCACTTGATCAAGCCTTCGTATTGTTGAATGTTTTTCAGGTCGATGTGTTCCGTCAACAATTGTGGGTGCCCTGCAGGAAAGTGACAATATTTGCACACGTAGGGATACAGCGAACACGCGTCCAAGTATTTGATTTCTTCTCCTTTCTCTTCGTCGGCTTGGTACAGCAAACAGGTGGCATTCGTCCTTCCTCCGTACAAACTATCCCTCGGGTTCAAGGGGTCCATGAACTGGTAACTTTCCACGAGGCGTTTAAACTCGGGATCAGTTTTCAAACGGTGATCGTATTCGTGTTCCCACATTTCCACCACTTGGTATCCTTCCTGTTCTAACTTTACGCGTAGCTGACAAGTGGCCTGGTACAAGTCTTCCATGGTTCATTGTAAAAACTGATGTTTAGTGCCACGGTCAGGTTAACAGACGGGACATCAGTGAAATAAGCAACCGTTAAACTCGTACACTATCTTGGGGTTTTCTAAGTCCCAACCATCGACCGAATGCGTTCCGATGGTCTTTTTGCCTCCTCCGTTGCGGGCATGCTGAATCCACTTGTCTTCCTTGTCGCACAAGTAATGTAACCAACGTAGGGCTTTGACCGAGTATTGACGTTTGACATAGTTGGTCGTTTGAGGACTGATGACAGCCACGGTGTTTTCAGGCATGAATCGTTGCCTGTACACTAAGGAACACGCTTTGGCAATGGTGCAAGCTTCTTTCAAAGGATCGACCCCTCCGTGTTCCATGAACAGTTCTCGAAATTTTCCACAGCAACGTCGTAAAATGCCCACGTCGGAACGACAATACTTTAGCATTTCTTCCTGAACGTCGAAAGGGTCGGAGTCGTGAGCCTGGTACCAAGCGTAGAAAGCTTCTCGTTGTTCGGTACGCATGTTGTCGGGGTCGTAATAGTGAGCCACAGGCAAATGGGGTAGAACGGCGTGTTGATTGGCTTCCGTATTGAAAAAGTGTGGAAAGTACCATTTAGCCATTTCTGTCATTCCAAATGTTTTAGGCATTCGGCTCAAAGGCATGGCCAAATAGATCATCGAATCTTTAAACTGTACTTGTCCCACTTGCATGAAAATGATTTTGCCTCCGTTCAAAGTGACTTTAGGACGCTCAGTGCCTTGTTCGGTATAGTACCTCAAAAGAAACTGTCCATCGTATCCGGAGAAATTGTGAGCCATCACCGTGGCATGACGATGACAATCTCCGTAACGTTCGATGTCCTCTTGGCTCCACATCTTGTCGATGGGGTCTAAGACCCATCGGGCGAAATCGGCTAGCGTGTTCGGTCCTAGAAAGATTTTTTTAACGTCCTCCAGGAATCTTGCTGCAGTGAGGGCAATGACTGAAGATAGGTTCTTGAATGCACTTCTCGCACGCTCGATGAGCCACGCAGAAATTAGGAATGTGAATGCCGGTCTCTTGCATGCATTCGAAATCGAAAAAGATGAAATTGCCTTTCTTCTTGTGACCATCCTCTTTCTCTGGTGGGGTTGGTATTTTTGCACGTAGCATTGGTGTTCCAAGTCCACGATGTGACGACAAATGTGACATTTTTTCTTTCCTCGACATATGTGTGCCTTGAGAGTATTGGTACATATGCCTTGTCCACAGGTAGGGCACAATCTCAGCAGTTGACAAGTACATTTCTGCTGTGAACCTTGCGTCTTCAGATATTGTTGGTAACAGGCAGGGCTGACAAACGTGCGCAGACAAGCTGGACAATGCACTCGTCCTTGCCCCTCGTTCAGACAGGATGGAGAGGCCAAACACCCTGAACATTTCGATCCACAATGTTTGTGTTTCTCTCGATTATTATAACCATGGTCACATTTCTCACAGAATAACCGTATCCCAGGAATGCAGTGATACTGGTAATGGTATCGAAATGGTGATCGTGATAATAGACATGAATGTATTTTCCATCCTTAAAGTCTTTCCCTCGAAACAACAGAGGTCCGCGCACTTCTTGAGGGTGTACTTTCAAGGTGTAGAATGGAGCTAGGACATCTTGCAATTTTTGCATTTCAGGAATGCCACAGGGTGTATCTTTGGACAGTCCGGCTAGTTGCAACAGGAGTTCTGCTTTGTTTCATTGTTTGGCTCGGTTCGATTTTCGAATGTTCTCCCAGGCTCTTTTCCATTCTACCGTGTCGTTCTTGTTGGCATAGGTTCGTCCCACCACGATGGCTCGGGCTAAACACATCTGGTCTTGAGAATTGTGAATTTGGACGAGACTCTTTTTCGTGCTGCGAAGGTCGTTCACCAATAACAGCTTATTGCTTTGTCCGGTCCCTTGAGGAGGAGAGACGTGGGTCATGTCCAGTGTGGCTTTTCCATCGGTGATGTCAAACTGGTTATTGGATTGTTGCACGTGTTAAATCTTGTCCATGACTTTGGAAGCGGTCAATTCTGCAGGGGTGCTAAACTCGATCCAAACAGAGGATTTCAAACCGTCGTGTTGTATGGAGAGTCTCAAGCGATCGTCTTCTTTGGGTTGACATTGTCGCTTGAGTGTGGTGAGCAAAGAATCCCACACCCCAGTGATGAACCCTTCTGCTTTCTCTAACGGTACTTCGGACTTGAACTCTTTAAACTTCACCGTGTATTTGTAAGCCGTGGTTCTAAATTTTCTAGAGGAGCGCTTTTCCGTCTCTCGAATGGAATAGTACTTTTCAGGGTTGACTAAGGGTGGTGAACTTGGTTTATAGGGTTTGGATTCTGGTTCACTCATGTCCTCTTCAAAATCACTGGCATGAATTTGTGCCAAGACTTCAGCCCTGGTACGAGGCGATATATCACGTTTCTGCCTCTTACTTTCTTCTTCTTTCTTCTCAAATGAATTGGATCGTTTCATCTTGAGTGCACAACGTCAAATGACTCAAGTTTAAACACCATAGACTAATTTATAGTCATGGCAGACTAGCGTATATAAAAGGGTGTGTGTCTTGTCCTTTCACTATTCATTTCACTCTCAAACCGAGCACAACGATGGAAGAGACTAGCCAAATCGAACGTTTCATCAGAGCTTTGCGAGGGGTCATTAGAAGATTTTCTTCAGGCCAGCCTTCGGACTACTCTCCTTCTTTTCGAGATAAAAGTGAAGATACTTGCTATATCTGTCAGAAGAAAGGGCATTGGTCTTCAGAGTGTCCAGACCGTCAAAAAAGAAAAACAGGGGTTAAAAGAGACAAAAGACAAGATGCCTGTTATTATTGTCAACAAAAAGGACATTGGTTTCCAGATTGCCCAAAAAAGGAAACAAGAGGAGTCAGAAGAAAAGAGGGATTCTTCAGAAGAAGAGAGGGATTCTTCAGAGGAAGAAAGCAGCCAGGTAAAGAAAAAGAAACAGGAGAAGAAAAGAAGAAGGGAAGAAAGTGAGGAGGAAGAGGAGGATGAAAAGACTGTAACGGTGAAGAAATTTAAAAAAACAGAGAGAGTAAACAATGAGACAGAAGAAGTGTATGAACTTTTTAAAGTGCTCTGTTGTGAATTGTGAATTGGATTGTAACTATTGATAAAAGAATAAATTAATTATATAAGGTAAGTATCTTTGAGTTTTGATTTTTAAATACGAAGCTACACTCACGCACTCATATAGACGTACTATAGGGGTAAAATGTTTTTTTTTTTCTCGAATTATTGGCAATTGAAAGTCTATCTCTTTTCGAGAGGCGTGGGTGGCCCTGAAAAGGGCCTTTTATCTTTCTGCAGGGGTGAGTTTAAGCAATCAACTTTAGCTGCCTTAAGCCTTTGCCACGGCCGAGGCCTACTTCTGGACTGCGTACTGTTGATGATGATGATGATGATGATGATGATTTGGTTGAAATCACTAAGGGTGGTACGATAGGCTTAGTCACAGGGTTGGCGTGTTTAGCTCGGGAAGGTCGTATTCTCTTCGGTCGTCATAAAGAAGTCTGATACATTTGTTTCAGAGTTCTTAACTCCGCTAAAATGTCTAACAGTACCGTGACCGTTTGATTTTCACACCCTTGTTTCTTTGCTGCTACTTCTTCTTGTTGTTGTTTTCTTACCTCTTCTTCTTGCTGTTGTTGCTGTAGGAGAAAAGCTTGTTCCGCTTCCTTTTGCTGTTGTATAAATTTCTCCAATTCTTCTTTCTGTCTCTGTCTAAAATTCTCCACTTGCGGTAATGAAGAAGGTGACGAAGGTTCCGGAACAAATTCTTGCGAGGTAAGAAGATCCACAAAATCCCAATTTACCTCTTCTGAAAGTAAGTCCGGGTTCCCTTGGGCGGTCTCCACTGCTGGTGCACCCCAATGGATCGTTTTCTGAGTTTCCGTCATGTTGAATCACTGTCGCATGGATTGACACCGCACAGGCGCTAACGAATCTATATAGACCACGTGACGTCACAGACTGTTCTCTTCGGATTGGATGCGGACTGCCTGAATTTTGTAACGCTTGTTTGGATTGGTCGATGACCTCAATCCGTTTCAATCCTTCCTCTACCTATAAATAAACGCAGTTCACTGCATTGATTCACCTGTTCTCGGCTCCGTAAGATGTGGACCACAGTCGAATCATCCACCCTTGTTTCTTCAATGGTGTTTAGGACGGACATGCTAATGTATGTCCGATCCAAGTGGACAGTTGTCCACAAGTCAGACACCAGTCTGTGGATACGAAGAGTCTATGTGGAAAGACAAGGATGCCTCAAGAGGACTCTGATTTATGGCCCTGCAGTAAGACGCAGCTTGAGGACAAGAAGATGCCGCAGATGCCCTTTATGTTAATGACATATTAACATTAACCCAAAGGCCCTTTTCAGGACCACTCACATTTCTCGAAAAGAGATAGAGTTTCAATTGCTTACCCCATTTTTTCCCATGTTCAATTCCCCTTGTCCCTAGAATTGCTTTTTTCTCCCATGTTTAATTTCCCTTGTCCCTAGACAGTCCCACGATTTATTCCCCATGTTAATTCCCCTTGTCCTTATATCGTCCCACGATTTTTCCCCATGTTAAATTTACATAGTCCCTATATCGTCCCAGGGGTGTTTTTAATGATAAGTCCCATTGTCCCTGAATCGTCCCTATTCACTACTGATATGATTAATCAATCATGGCAGACAGGACAAATTCCCGCAAAATGGAAACAAGCTATAGCTATCCCAATCCCTAAACCTGTTAAGGACCCCACATAAATATCCTCTTACAGACCGATCTCCCTTATCGATACCATATTCAAGGTGATGGAAACAATAATAAATAACAGACTCAAACATCATCTTGAAAGCAACAATCTTCTCTCGCAAAACCAAAGAGGCTTCCGCAGTAAAAGATCCACCCTAGATCAACTGATAAGGCTCGAGTAACGTATCAAACTAGCTTTTAATACTAAAAGAAAATGCGATAGACACATCATAGCTATTGTCCTAGATCTTGCGAAAGCCTTCGATGTAGTTTGCACTGATGGTCTCATTGCCAAATTGAACCATTATAGAATCAATGGCAAAATGCACAAATTGATTAGAACCTTCCTAATAGACAGACACATCACAATCAGAAAAGGGACACGCTATTCAGAAAAATATGTGCTAGAGAATAGCACCCCACGTGGACGTGTCCCGAGTCCGACCCTATTTAACATTATGATAAACGAAGCAGCAGCGATGGTGAACAGACCGTTTGCTGAAACGTCATTTATTTAAAATAAAATCTTCTTAAGAAATGAAAAAATAAGGACTATAACGCCGAACCGAAGCTTGTAACTTTATCGAAACTTTCTCTATTTGGGTTAGTTTTTTTGTTACTTATTTTTTGTCGTTTGTGTTTTTCTGAATTTGTATGTGTTTTGTCGTTTACCCACCGAACGTTTCATTGAGGTCGCACCCTCTCTGCTGCTATAATTAGATCATTACCAGCAAGAGCTGTCGTATCAACTTACTCCATCGCAGCAACAAATATAACGATAATAATCTTTTTCACCGCAGCAAGAGATGACATTGGAACTTCAAAAGTCTAGAAGAGAAAGAAAACAGAGACAGAAAGAAATGAAGCAAATAGAAGAAGACTAGAAAAAAGTGAAGAAAAACTGAGATTTGAAAAACACTGGGGAGGGGGAGAAATTGCGATTTTTAACTAAGTAAGGAAAATGCAGAAGAAACAATTAGAGAGAAAAGAGATTCTGGCGATGATTCTTCCAGTGCTACTGGAAGTGGTTTTTCTTCCCTAACTACGCCAGGAGGAAGTGGTCATATTGCTCATCCTAACAATATTCTTTCTGACGTAGATAGATTAGAACGTTTGATTGGAGGAAAACGTGTTGGAAATAATTCGCCGGAAATAATTAATGAAATATCTGGTATTTGATGAAGATTATTTACTGGCGGTATGATGGATATCAGTGTGTATCGTTCTCTCTTTGATGAAATTGCTAATGATTATCATAATTAGTGATTAGATAAATAAGTAATAAATAAAATGATTATACACCGTACTCAACGTGGAACATTCATGGGTAGAGTAGTAACCTATAAAGCTACTTACGGAGATGGACTCGGTGATGTTGTTCAATGTTTTTTTTTTTTTTGAGGGATAGCCCCAAAAGTAATACCGATTACAAAACAATTAGGGATGAAGGCTATTAAGGCTGTTCGTGATAAAGGCATCAGCGTTATTGGTAATCTTTCCGGTAAAGCGTTCTTGACAGTCAAGGATATACTAGCACGGTTAATTAGACAAAAAACACAACTAGTAAAATTACCCAGTACTGAAGTTATGCCTGCAAATGTCAGTAAAATAATAAATCAAGCTGCAAATCAAAAACTATCAGAGTCGGCTGGTGAAGCAGAAAGAAATATGAATTCAAATTTAATAGCAGGAAGTGGTCTTCGTTTTAGACGATAATAAATATAATAAAAGTTTTAAACGTATATCAGATCCAGCGTAGATTTTTCTTACCCACTGAAGCATTTATTGAAGTAGAAGAAGAACTTGTGGCAGACGTCGTCGCTAATAAAGAATAAGAAACTGATTTAAGAATTGGTTTTGTTAATAATGACATCATGGCGTTATTCCGAAGTGCTGTATACATGATTGATGGAATAGAAATTGAAACAGTTCAAGATAATGTTGACGTTACTACAACGATATTAGGTCTAGCAAGATATTCAGATGAATATGCCAAATTAGCTGGTCCGTCAATGATGTTTACCAATGATGGTATTGATCACCCTAATGACAGACCATATAATATAAAACGACCAAGAAACAATACCGACACTGCTGACGCTGCGGTGGGACCGGTGGTTCATTGTGCTAATGGAAATCAAGAACCATCTGAAGATATATTAATCATTTTTGATCAAAATTATGTAACCCGTGCATATCATCGGTTAATGACATTCATGGGACGTGATCAGAATATATATACTGGTTTACTGGTTTACAAATATTACAATTAGATTTTACAAAATTATATCCAATTTATTTCTTTTAGTTAGACAACCTGTCGTTGATATACATTTTCGAGCTCGCGTAAATACAGATGCTGGTGTTGATTATAGAGTAATTGCAGTTATACTCAGCGATCAAACAATGTTACTTGAAGTTGTTGGTGGACGAATGAGAGTTATTGACGCTCCAGTAGAAAACGTAAATAAATCACTTATCATATTATAAAAATGTCATATAGTCACGTTAATATCACTCTGACTTCCGGTCAGGTGAAAAAATTACAATCAAAACTTTCTAGTAAATGCGGAACAAAATAACACTAAAAAAGATGACATTTCTAGTGGCGGTCCAAACAAATTATCATTAACCAAGACTCAACCCAAACATTTTAATAAGGCCTTGGATTCAAAAACCGGAGTTCAACTTCATCTTTCTCAGAGTTCCATTAAAGATTCAATTACAATAGGTGTATATTTCCACTTTTTGCAGCTGGTGCATCTACATTTATTCATTTTACATGATTTTTAGTAGGAATTTTCAGCTATTTTTTTACTAAATGCATATATCTAAAATAATTTTAAAATAAAGAATAGCTTTCTTACTTTCGTCCACTCTTAAGCCCACAGCCACTAATGCTCTTACAACTTTATTCTCTCTTTCTTTCTCTTTGTCTCTCTTTCTCTTTCCGCACATGCCCTTAGAAAGAGAATGTTTCAAATCTGCAAAAACTCAATTAACCGAAAACGTCTCAAAAATGAAAAAAAAATTTGATGGGTTTTCGGGTTTGACCGGTTTCACTGTAATACATTGAAGTTAGGCACAAACAGAAACGCTTTTTAATACTTTTCTGTGAGACAATATGTTACTTATATAGATGCCACTATAAATGTATGACTATATTTAATGCAATTCATAATAAATAGAGACATAAATCAATACGACGTCAATAAACGGTTATTAATGGTGTAAAAATCTTGTGCATCGGAGATACTAACTTAAAACATTACACCTGTCTGATTCTGCTACTTCTACTAAAGAGAATACAAAATAAATCATCTTTATAAACTGAATGGGGAATTTCAAGAGTAGAAAGGGTAGAGAGAAGCAATTATTGTTTAAAAAGAAAAGTATGAAGAAAAACCATGCATATAATAAACTGCCTACATATTATGTCAGGCAGATTTTTCCGGGTGATAGCAAGTGGTTTAAGACAACTAATGAACCTTCTTTGAGCTGATCTATAACTAAATAGTTACTACTAATACATGGTTTCTTAAGACGTATATATCTATTGTTTAAAATTGTACCACGTCATTAAGATGTTTGCATTGTGTGTAAATATTTTATTTTGGCATTTTTATGACAATCTCTGACTTGACTCTACTGATATTAATCCATAGGACATATAACTGTATGTCTGCGATAGCTGTATTAATCAAATATCTCCCTCCAAAGTCAACGTGTGATATTTTCCGGAGATTTCGTAGCTTGAGTTGTTGATTGTTATTGTCAATATTCAACCAAAAATACTATTTGTCCCTTTCTTTTACTAAATCAACTCTGACTTGATGAATTGTAAAATATATCACTAGTACAATTAACCATATAGTATGACTGAGTGCCTTCTTGGATCGAAATAGCAGTCTTAAATCGATTTTTAGGTATGAAAGGGAACTCTTAGAAGATACTAATATTGTCTCTTAGTATGGTAGTCAGAACGGACTATATCTGAGAAACTTTTAGCAGCTGCTTTTCCTTCTGGTTATTCATTTTTGTCAACATTTGGTATGAATGAGAAACTTGATAATCAAACTAATACATTTTAGACATTGATTCCCATATGTTCACTGCAAGACTGTTGCTCCTTATAGGTATCACGGTGCTAACTGTTTTTTCAATAGTCCTTCATGTTAACGTTTTAGAAATAAATGCACCTTCTATCCTACTTTAACATTTATGACAAGGACAGAACTATATACGCCTATGCACTTAAGAGAGATAACTCTGCCGGAACTAGACAGGAGTAAGAGTTATCATCAAGTCACAACAGACGTATTCTTTTGAGTAACGTGTAACACGCGAATTAAACAAAGCATAACAAATACTAGAGATGATGAAGATCTGAATTAGCATAATCTAACATGTTGCCAAGAGACTGAGCAAAAGGCTGACAGAAGCTACAATCTTAACATAATGCACCAGTCACATATAGTTCTTCTTGCTTATTTCTGAATACCGTGCACATTACACATTGCGTTTAGCACCACCACCACCCCACCCATGACGTACGCAATTAGTCCAGTTATACTAGATGATTGTGTCGCTTTGTTAGTCTTATCTGGCAACATGCCGGGTCAATAAACTTTTCACCATAATCTACAAAACAGCTCACGTAAATTCCCTTCTTATGTCACCTGTTGAGATGTAGCTTATTAATGAGGATCTATGAAGAGTCTTTTAATCAGGATACTTCCTGAAGTAAATTTAATTACCACAATTCTACGTACTTTTGTGATCCTTATAGCGTATAATTTTCGAATGAGGACAAATATTAAGAATTATTTTTTCAGACAACATAGCCCATACATCTCAATTAAAATATAGATATGAAGTTAAAACACTGTAAACATAAAAGAACATATATATATATCATACGTATAAGTATACAGATACACCTACACAATTAAGTGCGCCCTGCATTGCTAAAGAAATAAATTAAGTGGCACATTTAAATAGGAATTTATTCCATCTGCTAATAATTTGAGAATTTAAATGAATGTCATAAATTCAAATAGATTTCAATATACAATTCTTGCTATTAGATATTCTTGTCATCATTGAGAAAACATACTTTCTCATTACTTCATAAAAACTGAGTAGATTATAATTTATAAACATGTTGGATGCACTGTTCCATCTACGAAGACCTAACAGGAAATGAAGACTATTATTATATCCAATAACTAGTTTTCTTTTCATATATTTACTAAAGTTTGTCCACAATACATAGTGCATCAATAAGATTTGAATAATCTAATTTTGATATTCAATGAACAATTTTTTTAATTTTCGTAGAAGCATGTTTGTTCGAGTACATGCAAATCGGTAATGTTTCATCATATCTTCATTATCTGCTCGATTGGATTTCAAAATAGGACCCAAACACATATAACTGTTGAGCATTGCCGTTAAGATGTGCAGGGGGAGGAGATTATAATTTGAAAGAAGTTGGCTGAAAGACCTTGCATACTGATTTTTCTTTTATTATAGGTGATATCTTTCTCAAATGCGTATTGTTCACATTTATTTAATAATTTCATTAAACATGTGATAGAAGGACTTATCAATGACATATCATTAGCAAAACTAAAATTATTAAGAAACAACACATTTGGTGGCAGACGTAACCCCAAGTAACACTGACCGAGCTTAAGATTGAACTCGTCTATATTAAATAACAAAGAGGAAAGAATACCCCCTACCTCACCCTATTGGTTATACGGAAAGCGTTGGATAATACACTTCCCCATCGCACATAATACAACTGTTTGCCATACCAGTTACCAAAAATATGAACTGTGTAGGTATTTTCATATCAATCAGCTTTTTAAAGACTGTCCATTGATTGACACTATCAAATGCTTTACTAGCGTCTAAGAAGCATACAAACACTGGGATGCCATGCTAGCAGTAAGGTGGGATACCCTAGCGACAATGGGACTTAGCATTAAAAACACCCCTGGGACAATCTAGCGTCTATGGAAATTTAACATGGGAAAAAATCGTGGGACAATCTAGCGTCAAGGGAAATTTAACATGGGAAAAAATCGTGGGACAATCTAGCGTCAAGGGAAATTTAACATGGGAATTAATCATGGGACTGTCTAGCGTCAAGGGAAAATGGAACAGGGTCGGGACCCTATTTTAATAGGGTCTCGACCGGATGGGTCTATGGAAAATGGAACAGGCGAAAACTGAAACAGGAAGGGTCTCTATTTTTTTAAAAAAATAAAAAAAACAAAAACAAAATGGGGTAGGCAATTGAAAGTCTATCTCTTTTCGAGAGATTGGAGTGGCCCTGAAAAGGGCCTTTGGGTTTCTTCTTCTTCTTCTTCTAACTCCTCCACTTCTTCCACCAAGTCCTCACTTTTTCCATTATTCCTTTCTTCTTCTTCTTCTTCTCCTCCTCTTGCATCCAGTCAGGATGACCCAAGGCTCTGAACTTTTCCTGGACTTTGATCCAATTCTGATTGAGTCTCTCAAACTCTGTCTGTTTCTTTTTGTTTTCCTGATCTTTTCTTTCTTTGCTCCGTGTCTCTTTAATCTTCTCTACTTCTTCCTCCATTACTTTTATCATCAGATCTTCCCCTTTCTTCATCTTGTCCAAACCCCATTTTACATTCCTCCACTCTGTCCAATACAATATCTTTTCTAGGAAGCACCGGACTTGGATGACATGATCCAGTGCTTCCTTCAAACTTCCCACTCTGAAATAAGGTGGGTCAATGAAGCTTCTTGACTTATTGACTTCTTCTTCTATCATCCCTGCGATGATATCTCTGGCGGCCTTTAGACCTTGAACTTGACTGGTTACCAAGTCTTTCATATCTCCATGCCTCCATTCCTTTCCTATTATTTCCACAACATATTCTACATCCATTATCCAAAAATACATGTCTCTCAATAGATTAAATAAAGCTGATAATTTGAGTCATTTTGTCTCAGTTATTCCGTAGAATAGTGTGAACGACGAATACTGTGGGTTCTTATAGTTAAAGTGCGGACGTGAAGGAAAACATCCCCCAAAACAAAATTGATATTACCTAGATTATCACTTAAAACGCGCGGACGTGAAGGAAAACATCCCCAACTTTTCTCATTTCATATAATATACTATCCACATAAGTGAAACAGCAATAAACAAACCCCAAATCTACTATCCACACACGCAAAGCATTAAAATTAAACCCAAATCTACTATTCACACAAACGTACATGAGCGCTTACAAATAAACACACACACACACACACACACAAGAAAAAATAGTCAGTGTTTATATTCACACTACTCTACATACACACATTGGCAAATCAATTGTTATTTCTTTTCTAGAGTATTGGGTAGCCCTGAAAAGGACTGTTTTTTTGTGAACTCCATGACACCTGGTTAATGATGGCACCTTCCAGGCCTGGCACCACACACACATCTTCTTCCCCAGTCTCCTTTCACTCTTTTTGGGGGGAGAGCAGAGGCGGGATAAGTGGCTTCAGAATCCCAATCTTCTGTCTCTGGGATTCTGAAATTTCCTCTCTCCTTTTCTTCCTCTTCTTTCCTTCTTCTCTCCTTCTCTTCTTTGTTTCTTCTCTCCTCCTCTTTCATTCTTCCCTCTTCTACTATGGACTCTGCAGCCAGCTCATTCACTATACACCTGGCATATTCCAGGTGTACATGAAGTTCAAGCAGTTTTGCTAGTCTGGTGTTCATTCTCTTGATCAATCAACAAAGGTAGCTAGACTGCCGAGCGATTTTCAATTTATACTAAAAGCGCGGACGTGAAGGAAAACATCCCCTAAAACAAAATTTATCTTACCTAGATCATGACCAAACAACGCGCGGACCTTAAAGAAACACTCACTGACTTTTTCATACTACCCATTACTATTCTAAAAATGTTCATTTATATATATGTTCAAAATATACTATCCACATACCCAAAGCAATCAAATCAAACCCAAATCTACTCTCCCCACAAGTCAAACAGCAAACAAAAACATGATCATAATCTACTATCCACACTAACTTACGTGAGCACTTACAAACACACAGTCATATATACAAACACATACACTCACACTATAAAAAAAGAGTCAGTGTTTATATTCCCACTACTTTACATACACACATTGGCAAATCAATTGTTATTTCTTTTCTGGAGTATTGGGTAGCCCTGAAAACGGTTGTTTTTTTTGCTTGTGTGAAGTTGAAGCTAGGGCGATCTTTTAATTTCTAAGAATGCGACGTCCTCTGATGATAGACTTTCTGACGATAGTTCTGCTTATTCGGAAAGAGAAGAAAAACTAGTTGGTGTCGATACGACAATCGACAAAGCCTCTGTCAGGTTCAGGTTCCTGCTGCTGCTGTTGTTGCTGTTGCTGCTCTCTCTGCTGTTTCTGAAGTCTGTACTTCTCTGTCCATTCTTCTTTCTCCCTGTTCACTTCTTCTCTGAAGAGCTCTTCTATCAGGTCTTCAGTGACTTTTAACATTCTCATATTCTCTATCTCTTCTGGCTTCGGTATCAGACTGTGTCTGACCCTATGCAAATTCACGTAGGCTTCGTTTAGCTTAGCTAGTTTGTAGCACATCTTCGTAGGAGGATGAGTCGACAATGGATGGTTAGACTGGAGGCTACCCCGGCTTTAAAGTCAAAGCGCGGACGTGAAGGAAAACATTCCCACACGGTTTTCGAGTCGGACAGTTCAATGAGTGTCATGAGAGGGATATTAAGAAGTCAAAGAGCATGAATCAAAATTCTTATAGCCAAACAAAAGACAAAAGCATTTTTTTTTCAAAATACAACATTTTTTTATTCAAAATCACTTAACACTAACAAACAACTCTAACATTTTTAACAATATAACATCAAACAATTTTTTTTTTAAAATACAACATTTTTTATTCAAAATCACTTAACACTATAACATTTTTAATAATAAAACATCAAACATTTTTTTTCAAAACACAAACATTTTTTTCCAACTCACACATTATTTTGGACAAGGCTGACAACGTTGTAAATGAAATTGTGATTTCCACTGTTAGAAGTCATTAGGCCATTGATGAACACTACGTTTCCTAGCTTGAGACAAAAGATAAGCATAATGGTCACAAAACCATTGACCTACTTTCACATCGTTTCTAGAAGAAGAACGAGGATCAAAATGAGTCACTAAATGTTCTAAGGAATAACCCAGGCTGCGATGATGCAGAAAATACACACAATATTGTCCACACACCAAGGAATATGTGCCTTGTAATTTCACATTATTGAATCGGGTGGTCTGAGCATTTCTTCTCATAAAGTCAATGATATCGTCTTTCAAAGGAGGCAATCCATACGAATCGAAATATTCCACACATCCTTCTTGAGGAAAGTAGACGGCTACCCAGTGGGTTCCTGGGAGATGACAGGCGTCCGTGTTGATCACATAAGCTAGATGGTCTTGAGGTTTACGATGAGGGAGTTCATCATTAGCACAGACGACAGGATTCCAAGAAGCCGTGTACCAACTGTGGTTCAAAAGGTAATAAAGTTCCCAGGTATCCATGTTTTGTGTGGTTTTTTTTCTTCTTCTTCACAGGCAATGATAAGTGATCAATTCGATCCTGACTTTTTGCTTGAAAATGTTTGACAAGTAAAAGGCGTTTAGATCCGACTTCTTACTCTGGTCAAAGAAAGATTCGATGCGACGGCACTCCAGAGACTTTAATGGAGGAGAAGAATGTTTATCCAAGCCTTTATACCACTCGATCAACACGAATTCTATTTCGATGTGATCCCAAGCTTTGTCCAGATATTTGTCCAAGTTTTCTTCTTGACTTAACATCAGACATTTGTCGTGTTGAATTTGACTGGGATGATCGTTGTGACATCCATAGCACTCTTCCTTGATCAATTCTTTCATTATATCTGCCAGGAGACTAAATGGGTTTCTTGTTCTGGCCATCTTGACTTCGTCATGATAACTTCTTCGTCTTGGGATTATTCTTCTTCTTCCACGGTCTCCTTACATTCCTTCTTCAAAGTTTCTCCACTAGGTAAAGAGGGATAACAGCCTTCCATAGCTTCTAATAATCTAGAATGACTTCTCTCAAACTGTTGATTTCTATGGTATTGTCAAATTCTGCATACAGGATGACGTTCACTGTGTGATCTGGAGGTGGATTTGAACTGAATTTCCACACGAATCTGACCCGATTTTATAGGGTGGAAATGTCCCTCGTCGCAGCCTTGGTCTGGAGTGAAATCAAAACCCCACAAAGCATAGCCTCCTGCATAATCCTCGTACGAAATACCGTGACTGGTGTTGGTTCCTAACTGTCCCGTGGCTTCGTACAGGGACAAGTACGATCTCAAATAATTCTTCGCGACACCAAAGTTAGGCTCAAAGGGTCTGGTACACAAGGTCTTGCCGTCCCGACTGACTTCGATCTTGGACACATTGTAATGTTGAAACTCAAAAGGATTTTGATCGTGGGTTCCGTTGAAGTCTGAATTCCTGACGATACCAACAATCAAACGCTTGGGTAACTGTCCTTGGAACAGATGATCTTCGATCATAGATCGCTGTTCAGCGGGGATGGTGAACGTTTTCACTTCTACGCGTCGTATCGGATACTTGGCGGTCGTTCTGCTCAACGTGTGACTGACGTCGTTTCCCACTTTGGGTAACACTTCCACACGACGCACGTAAAGTCGGGCTTCTTGAATGATAGTTTTGTATTCATTGGCATGGGCCATCAAATGGAAAGCGGCACTGCTACGATTCAGTCTCAGTCGGATATCCACCCCGTTCAGCAAATACTTTTCTTGTAAACACATGTCCAAATGCAAACGATCCATCAGTTCTAAACTTCGCCCTTGCAGAATTTTCTTACGACGGTCGTTAAACCCCACATTGTGAGGATTGTCATCTTCGGTCAGGACTGTGTCGCTAAACGTGGCTACACCTGCCGTGTCGAGTTTCTATACCACGCAAGCATCCAGATGAGTATTTTTGGCTTCTTTTCCGTACGTCAAGAGATTTTCCACGTAGGCACGATATGGGTAAGTATCCATGCTGCTGCTGACCAGTTTGTTATTCAAGTACAAGTCCACTTCGCTGAACAAGGAATGCATGAAATTGTTGACAGGAGCTACCCTAGCATCGCCTCCTGGATTGGTGTTGTCCGTTTTGATCACTTTCACTTTCAATTACAGGTAACTGCTATTCATATCGATGTAATCATCGGGCTGTCCTTTGATTTCAAACTCGATGGGAGCGGAATCCGTCAAAGAGGAGACGGGATGAAATTCCACCCACTGGGATTCTTGCATCGTCATCATGGTGGGAGGCATGGCAAACAGATCGAGTTCCGACTTGGAACAGGCGCAAGACTCTCAGTGCATCATTTTTTTCTGTGTCTCAATAATCGAAAAAGTCTAACTCTCGAACGGTTCTTCTTTTCTTTGTCTTTCTAGCTTTAGACGTGTGAAGTCTGGTGAAAGGGTGTTTTCTTCTTCGTCTCTTTCTGCCTTGTCCTTGCTGAATGCCTGACTCGGTAATGTGCAGGGCATTTATAGGTGTTTCTCGTCGGCCCAAAAAGTCTTTGCCCGTTTGCAGCAAGACATTTTTGCCTGCCCTCATGAAGGCTTCTTTGGGGTTTTGTTTGTCAATGATGACATTTTGGAGAAATTCTTTGCCTTGCGTCAGTGCCGCATCTTTCAAGGCGTGCAATCCGCGTGTCACCATCGGTTTCAACACCGGGGCCACCGAACGAAAGGCCGATTTTAACATATCTTCTAAACCGTGTCCTCGCTGTCGAGCAACCCCTCGGTACACTGGATACATGACTTACTTACGAGTCGTGAGAGAACCGTTTTCGAAAATGGAGTTTCACCGTGACTTTTCCTTTGGTGAATGGAATATTTTGTCCCAGATCTCCCTTTATAGCAATGTTGACCGTGTCCAAATAAGACTTACTGACAGGCAAATAATGAGGATGTACAAATTCGCGGTAAAAGTGGTAAGTGTTTCCACCTTCCTCGTCAGCGGCCGTGGCAGAATCCACTTTGAAAGGAATGACACGCAATAACGGCAAAGAGGTGTGTCCCACCACGTTGTACTCCACCACATCGGAGTACACAAACATCAAATTCAGTCCTTGGTTCAGTTCTACCGGGGCACGAAATAACTTGCTAAAAGACTCGTTGTCGTAAATGACTGGCAATTCGTTTTTCTTGATCATGGCCGTTTTCATGTCCATGTCTCCGCCCAACATGTCAAACAATTCAGGACAAAATAACATGGACACGATTTTACTCCCGTCGAATTTCATCAAGAAGCGACGACCTGCTTTGTGGTATTCCAGGGTGACACTTTTTTTGACACTTTCCAAACCTTCAGAAACACGACATTAAACCAGAGGCTATGGTACTCACCAAATGTTGACCACTAAAATAATAGCCTGGGGGAACGAACAAGTGATAGGTGGTGTACTTTTGATTTTGTGTGCCAGGGGTTCTTATGTTATATTTGCCATGGGTATATAAGTACAGATGCATTTGCTCGTCATGAACTTCCACATCAAAAACGTTTTGATTGGGAAGGACATTGAGGACTTGGGTAGGGTGAATGATTTCTACTAAAGCCACTTCCCAATGGGCTTCGTTATCTAATGGGATGGTCTGAGGTAATTTGGCCGATTAACAGCACAACGTGTTCTTGGGAAACACCTCCATGGAACTGTCACTGGGTAAGGTTAAGTAAAATTGGTTTTGGTGACTCATAATTCCAGAGTTCTGTGGCTGTCCGAGGGGTTACTGGCCGTCAGAGGCGTGTCTCCGCCCAAAATAGGGTTGTTGTTGTGGTTGTTATTGGAGTGGTGACTGACACTGGCACTGGACACAAGGTTCCCGTGGTTCCCGTTCGAGGAGAATTTCAGGGAGGGATTGGGAGGCAGGTAACCGATGCAACTGCTCAATAAAATGGTCCACAATTGTTTGTCTCTTTGTTGCAAACTTAAATTGGCGATGACTGCCCCGATGACACAATACACCACGAAGATTTGGCAGAAAAGGACGATTTGCGTTCTAGGCACACGATCTCCACACCACACCCACAAAGATTGTCTTTGTAAATCTTGCAGAGAAGAACTAGGTGAAGGAGTGGTCGACGTAGCTGCGTCTGTGTGAAAGGGCATGATGGTCACTTCTTTTTATAGTCGATGACTTGCGAAGCGTCGATCCAAGAATCAAAACTGGGTGGATATTCTTTCCAACGTACTTTGACTTCTTTGACACGTCGTTTGCCCACTTTACGGGTTCTGCGTTCGAGAATGCTTTCGATGTCGTACACGTCGTCTTCTTTTTTGGTGACACGTTGTAACTCGGGTAAGTAAAACGTCCCTTTGAGCACTTCTCCGTTCATGTCTTCCAATTTATAGACGGCAAGATGACGACCATGCACTCGCCCAGTGACACGAAACAATTCGGTCGTCCAATTAGGTAAGTTGTTGTTGTTGATGTTGTAGGGTTTAACGCCATTTTTCAGTACACGATAGGCTATACATGGCGGCCAGTATTAATGGTGGAGGAAGAACCCGGGAAAACCCCGGAAAGAACCACCGACCCACGAGAAGCTACTGGCAAGCTTTCTCACATACCCACATTAGCCGAATCCGAGACTCGAACCCACGCAGACAGAGGTGAGATGGCAGTGATCCGTAGCGGAGAGCGCTTTAGAGTTAGGTAAGTAACCTTTGTCGAAAGTGCTTTTGGTTTTGCCAATGCGTACCCAATCTCCTACGGCCAACTCTCCACTTTTCTTGGCGACAGCCCTCGTCGGGGACGTACGAAACAGGCGCTCAAACACCAACACTTCGTTTTCGGGAGTGACTTCTTGCGGGGCACGTCAAATGCTTCGATGGTAAGATTGGTTGTACGCTTGCACCAGGTGCGGTAAGATGTCGATGTACTTCAGAGTGTGGTGATGCGTAAAATATTTCCACATGTGTTCTTTCAAAGTGCGTTGAAAACGTTCCACGATGCTGGCTTTGGTTTCGGGATTCTCGGTGGTAAAGAAATGAATGTCACGTTTCTTTAATTCTTTTTGGAAAGCTTGGTTCAGAAATTCGGTACCTTTGTCCGTTTGTCATCGAAGAGGGTGACGACCCCTTTGTTTCAACACTCGTTCCAGGGCTTGCACTAACTCGCTGCTCGATTTGGAAGTCAAGGGTACGACCCAAGCAAATTTGGAAAAGACGTCGATGACACAAAACGAATATTTTTAGCCACGATTGTAGCTGGCCAAATGAGAGACATCGGCTAAATCGGCTTGCCATTGATGATCGATGCCTTCCACTCGGGTGCGACTTCTGGAAAACTTGCGTCGAATGGGTTTGTGTAAAGTGTAGGTAGCTTGTTCTTGTAACCATCTTTGCACTTGATGTAAACCGCGACTTTTCAGCCGCGTTTTGGCAGCACGATATAATTTTTGAACTCCTGCGTAACCTGCAGGATGGGAGGGGTCATAGTAAATGCTGGCTAACACTTTTTCCATTTGTTGGTTTGTTTGTTAATAAGGCACCCACTCTTCGGTGATGCTACTTTGGATGGGACGAAAGGGTGGTTTGGAAACAGATTCACGTGTCCGATGGGCTACGGGAGTAGAAGTCGAAGGTAGTGGTGGTGGAAGTGGCAATGGAATGGCTTTGGTCTTCTTTTCTTTTTTCACTTCTGGTTTCCCTTCTTTCTGTTTCACTTCTGTCGAAGGAGGAGTGGACATCATCTTTTTAACCCAAACTTTCATTTCTTCTCGTTGGGGTGTGGGGGACGGGGTCAACAAGGATGCTGAATCTTACTTGAAAAGGGAGCTGCTGACGGTGTTTCAAACACTTCTCGCATCTCTTCTTCCTCAGGTCTTCGTGGGGTAAAATCTCTGGTGAACCCTGGGTATGGTAGTAGTGGTGGTGGTAGTGATGATGGTGCTGGACTTTTAATCAAGGTCTTAAAATCTTTTAGAGTGGGTAGAGCTGTTTCGTCTAAAGCTTTCTGGTGAAAGAGTTGCAGTCGTTGCAAGAGTTGACCGTACTTGTGCGATTTTTCTGTTTCGGACAAATCTTGGCGATCCATCAAGGAGTGCAATTCGTGTTGTAACTGGGACATCTCGCTCAAATTGGGATTGGGAGGTAAATGCGGGGTGCGTTGTTCTTGCCAACGATGGTATTCCATCCATAGTTTGTAAGGCACTAAAGCTAGTTTTCGTCCTTCCATGGGGTTGTCAGGGGTCGATTCTGAGATCTTGGGACTTCCGAGGGCCTTTTTAACTTGCTCCACCAGTCCTCCCAACATGGTTCCCAAGACTATTTCAGCAATGGACCTAACAAGAGGGGTAAAATACCTCCACGTTGGAACAACATCTTCTTCTTTTGACGAATGGGAATTTTCTTTTGAACCATATGGCGAAGAACGTGACGATGTTTGCCTAAGCATTGTTTCTGGTGTTTGGACAAAGGGATCGTGCCTTTCAAGACGTTCAAACAACATTCGCACACGGTATCGATGACCTCTTTGGAGGCTGATTGAATGAGTTTTTTTCGTAGAGGTGGAGAATCTTTGCACAGGACAGATAACATGTCCCCATTTTTCACTAAACGAGGAGGCAGTCCTTTCCTTTTCTTTCCTTGGGGTTGTTTAGAAGAGGGATGTTTTCTGGAAGGTGACATCTTTGAGTCTTCAGCACCAAAAACACTGATACCCCTACTCGGTCACATGCCTTTTTTATACAGAAACGCGTCTCCACTGGTTGTCTTTACGGCGTATCAACTTCAGGACAGGCATGACACATCGTGCAGGGGTACGTAATGGACTAAATCGAGCCAGTTCTTGCTTGGACAAATCCAGTAAACTTTCTAACATGCCCGATCTTTCTTGAACTTTGATTTTGGGAGAAGGTACTTTGTGAGCAGCAGCCACTGCCACTAAATTGGAGGGTCCTGCCACTGGGGAAGTTCTTCGGGTTATCAACGGAGAAGTTCTTGGTGTGATCAACATCTCCAAGTACTCTTCAGTTCTTGGTGACATCAACGGGGAAGTGAATGAACCTGAGGCTCCCGGAGACGCGGTCACCACCTTTGCAGGTCGTGGTTTGCGAGTGTAAGGTTGCGTCCTGGCCGAAGTGCCTCTCTTGTGACTAGTTTTATTCTGTGGACTTTTCTTTCTCTGGGGACTTTTTCTCTGTTTCTTTTTCTGGGGGCTTTTCTTTTTCCGGGGTGGTGACTGGTAAGAGGAGGGTCCCGCCTCTGGAGAAGTTCTTGGAGACACGGGTCTCCTTGGGGACTTGGCCTTGGCACGGTGGCTCTTTTTCTTCTTGGAGCTTCGTTTGACTTTTCTCTTGGGGAGAAGTTTGGGAGCATTAGGATCCCATCTTAAGAGAGAGCGAATGATGACCTGTTAAAGAGTACCGTTCCCTCCAGGTTTCAAAATGATTTGTTTTTTGGTTTGAGTGTCGATGCGGGGATCGGCCAGTTGGGTCAAAGCGACTTTCTTTCGATCATAAAGCGTTTGGTTTGATGAGCAATCTGAATGATCCCTTGTAGTAATTGACGTGCCGTCACCGTGAACCATCGTAAGACTTCTTTGAGACTAACTTCTAAGACACGAGCCCGTATTTGTGGATTTTTTTCTCGACTGATGCCATACAAGGCACGAATCAATTTGACGGGAAGATGCGACTGAAGGGACGTCATGTTCAAACTGAGTGTGAGACAGACGAAAAGTTTCTGAGGTTTTTATAGATTTTTTTGTGGAGTGAAGTTAAGTCGAGGACGGAGACGTGTACAGGACAGGCCCTCCGTCTTGGCACCAGTGGTGAAACAAGTGGGTACGAAATCGCAAATCCTCGGGGGTCGTAGGTTTCAAATCGACGAGTAAATAGGCGTGTTTCGTTTGAGTGGCATCGTCGTACGCCTGAGTCAGCCAAGGCGTTCCTAACTGTTTGGCTAAGACTTGCACTTGCGATTTATCTCGAGGGCTTTTAAACAAGACCACGTAATGCGCATTGAGACTGATGGTGCGATGGGCTTTACTTTGTTGAAACAAATTTTGGGTGATGCAAACGACACTGGCATTACGGTGATGCCCTTTGCGCGTGAACCACAGTTTAATTTTTTCTTCGTCTTCTCCTAACATGTCGTCGAAAATGACCAAATGGGTTTGACAGGAGTCAGAGACGATGCCGTCGTCTTCTTTAGGAATGCCTTCCACAAACACGATGGAATCGCCTTGACTTTCTCGCAAGAGGCTGTACGCCGATTGCCACTCTTTGTAACACCACACGATGCGTTGAGGTGGACGATCGATTAAATGATGTTTATGTTCGATCAAACGTTTGACGAATTCGGTTTTGCCTGAACCGCTAGGTCCAGCAATCAGCATGTTAAAGGGATGGCGAAGATACAAAGGCTCCCAACTGGCACGATCTAAGTGTTCGTCGATGACTTTGACAGTGGAGGAAGAGGGAGCAGAGACAGCAGAGGTAGCCATAGTATTAGGAATGTCACTTGTGACACGAAAACAAACAAGACGAGAGTTTATATACTTTTTTCAGGACACGTTTATTGAATGTTTCAAATATGAACAACACGAAAGACAAAAATACATAAAAGCCAAATAGTTATGTAAAGGAATAAAAAACACATCAAAAAGATGAAAGTGGAATATAAACAAGTCTCTGTACAGCATATTTTGGGTAACCAAGATGTCCTAGGGATAGTGTGTAATGTTCTTACAGTCTCTACATGAGGTATTGACACACAAGTGTTCTCCCGAATGACCTTTCAGTAATGTCCATGACAGTCCTGTCCTGAAGCGAGTGGTTGTTCTCGGTGACGGATTCTTCTGGCACTCTCACTAACACAGGTTGAAAAGTAACTTTTTCCCTTGAACAACTCTTGTGAATACTGGGCCACTTCTTGGGTCCAAGCCTCAAAACCCCCCTTTTTCCAGTCACGAACATCTGTCCAATGGGGGTGTAAGTCACAAGCTACACACACATCGTCATAAACGTCTTCGGTAGCTAAAAGTTCACGAATCTTTTTTTTCCTGTTGAGGTCGAGAAGTATCCAGATGAAAACGCAAGGCTTTGAGCAAAAGGAGACTTTCGTGACCATTTAAGGCCATTGGGGTGGTAAGTACTGATCGTAAAGAGTCCACAAGGAATCGGCTGGTAAACGAAATCCCAGAAAACAAGTCACTAAGACACACACTATGAATTGAATGGATACAGTTCTTACAATAATTGATGGTAATGATCCACGATTTGAATATGGTCATTGAGTTCCTTCCACGGAATCTGTTGAATCACTTGTGACATAAGCCGTGGCATGGATTCCTGATTTTATAGTCTCTTTATTTCGGAAGTAATAAAGGTACTTTCTAACTAGAGATCTTCGTTCTCCAGTAGGGAATCTAAATCTTGCATACTGTAACCTACACTTCAGAGTCTGTCTAGATGTTTCGTCTTCCGCTAAGGAGATTCCACGTAACATATGTTGGTAATCCTTAAACTCGTCTTCCTCAATACGTTGCTCTAGGTGAATCTCGAAGTAATCAAAATTACGAACATTTAGTTCATTCACTAACTGAAAGTGTTGAACAAGGTCTGACCACTGAAACAATTTCTGACGAATCAGTCCTCTCATACCATTCAGGTATCAGTGGTTAAAGATCTGGTGACGTAACGGATGCAATTGTTCTTTACGTTTGACTTGTATTTTGACCAGCTATCGGTAAATGCGTTCTCTCAACTCCACAGGCAAGCCCAAAATGTTCTCTTGTAAAGTATCCATAAGTATATACACTGTTTTTGGAATCCTTGAGTGGTGGCAAATAGCTTCGTTTACGTTTGTGCCTGATGTGATATCCACTCATAATCAGTCTTCTTATACTTTGGAACAGAGCATAATTTAAAAACGGATGAATAACTTTGCGTTTGCGTTTCACTTGTATTTTGATCAGTTCTCGGTAAATGCGTTCTCTCAACTCCACAGGCAAAGTACGAATGTTCTCTACCAAAGTATCCATGAATAGGTCATACTAAATCCTCTTTCTAACACAAGAAATGTACCGTTTGCACAGACATGGTTTTACTTCAGTGTCGAATTTAAATCGTTTCATCACTAATTTACACATCACAATTCGTTCAGACGTTTCCTCTTTCACTAAGTTGACACTGTGTAAAAGATGTTGGTAAGTCTTTAACTCTTCCTCTGGAATTCGATGCAGTAAGTTTACAATGTAGTAGATAGAATCATCAATAGAAAGCCAATCCTTTTTAAAACTAGGGGTCGTTGATCAATGTCTGTCCAATGGAACACTTTCAACTGAATCGGTCCTTGTATAGCATTCAGGTATTGGATTGTAACTATGGATAAAAGAATACATTAATTATATAAGGTAAGTGTCTTTGAGTTTTGATTTTAAAATAAGAAGCTACACTCACGCACTCATATATACATACTATAGAGGAAAACGTTTTTTTTTTTTTGAGTTATTGGCAAATTGAAAGGCTATCTCTTTTCGAGAGACGTGGGTGGCCCTGAAAAGGGCCTTTTTAGATGTAGGGGTGAGTTTAAGCAATCAACTTTAACTGCCTTAAGCCTTTGCCACGGCCAAGGTCTACTTCTGACGATGATGATGATTTGGTTGAAATTACTAAGGGTGGTACGGTAGGCTTAGTCACAGGGTTAGCGTGTTTAGCTCGGGAATGTCGTATTCTCTTCGGTCGTGATAAAGAAGTCTGATACATTTCTTAACTCCGCTAAAATGTCCAACAGTACCGTGACCGTTTGATTTTCACCCTCTTGTTTCTTTGCTTCTGCTACTTCTTCTTCTTCTTGTTTTTTTCTTACCTCTTCTTCTTGCTGCTGTTGCAGTAGGAGAAAAGCTTGTTCCGCTTCCTTTTGTCGTTGTATAAATTTCTCCAATTCTTCTTTCTGTCTCTGTCTAAAATTCTCCAATTGCGGTAATGAAGGTTCCGGAACAAATTCTTGCGAGGTAATAAAATCCACAAAATCCCAATTTACCTCTTCTGAAAGTAAGTCCGGGTTCCCTTGGGTGGTCTCCACTGCTGGTGCAGCCCAGTTAATCGTTTTCTGAGTTTCCGTCATGTTGAATCACTGTCGTATAGATTGACTGCACACAGGCGCTAGCGAAACTATATAGACCAAGTGATGTCACAGACTGCTCTCTTCGGATTGCATGCGGGCTGACTGAACTTTGTAACGCGTGTTTGGATTGGTCAATGAACTCAATCTGTTTCCATCCTTCCTCTACCTATAAATAAGCACAGTTCACTGCATTGATTCACCTGATCTCGTCGCCTCAAGATGTGGACCACAGTTGAATCATCCACCCTTGTGTCTTCAATGATGTTTAGGACGGACATGCTCATGTATATCCGATCCAAGTGAATCGTTGTCCACAGAACAGACACCAGTCTGTGTATACGTAGGATCTACGTAGAAAGACAAGGATGACTCAAAAGAGTGCTGATTTACGGTCCTACAGTGAGGCGCAGCCTAAGGACAAGAAGAAGACCAATGCGGTGCCCCTTATGTTAATGAATACATTAACATAAACCCAAAGGCCCTTTTCAGGGCCACTCATAGGTTTCGAAAAGAGATTGACTTTCCATTGCCTACCCTTTTTTAAAAATTTGTTTAAAAAAAAATCCCATGTTAATTTCACCTTGTCTCTATACAGGCCCACGATTTATTCCCATTGTCCCTATACAAGCCCCACAATTTATTCCCATGTTAATTCCCCCTTGTCGCTAGACAGGCCCAAAATATATTCCCCATGTTAATTCCCCTCATCGCTAGACAGGCCCAGGGATTTTTGCCCATGTTAAATTTCCCTTGTCGCTAGACAGACCCAGGGTGGTTAATGTTAAATTTCCCTTGTCGCTAGAGTTGCCCAGGGTGTTTTTCAATGCTAATTCTCATTGTCGCTAGGGTGCACCCTTTAACTACTCCTGTACTTTGACACGAACAGTTGCATTTACATCCATCACCTGAGTCAACAGCACCCTGACATCGAAGGAGACCGTTTAGGAGCCTGGACAGACGAGCACCCCGACGACAAGATTCTAAGTTTCGTCAGTGGCGGTCTTAAAATTACGGCTACGAATACCGGGACCCACAAGGAGAAGTGCACACGAAGTGTAAAGTGAAAGTATTGACTCTGAATTATCGTACCAGTCAAGTGGTCAACTTTGGGGTATTGAAAGAAGCCTTGCAATCTGGAGAGGATGCAAACTTTAAAGTGACCACTCACCAACCCAGCAAGATTGTACGTTTACCCACTCACCACGTCGTCCGTCGACCCTTGGAAAAAGTCTATCAAATCGTGTACCAGAAGCGAGTTCGACTTCCCAATCATTTCACCTTACCGTATGGACACGTCGGTATTGGTCTGTATATAAAAAGGAACCCTAGGCAAGATCGATAGTTCATTGTGACTACCAAGACCAAGCGAATAAGATGAATACTTTCAGAGAAACACAAAACAAGTTCAGACAGGCACAATTCAAGTTTGGGGCTTCTGAAGTGGAATGCGATTGTGAGCCTTGCGATGGGTACGATGCTGTACGTTGTGACCTTAGCGATGCCGTAAAGCATCATGGGAACTTTGTTCTCACTACCCCTATCATGGAAAGGGATGCTGTGCGTGTCAAACCTGAGGGATGCGAAAGCGATACCGCTCGTCCTCTTGGACACTTTACTGGGTTTCGTTTTAAAGGTGAATGTCCACCTTCACGTCTGCCTCCTCATGGATGTCATCCAGCCCTGCGCAAACTCCTGTCCATGTCACCCAACCCTCATCGAAACGAACCTGTGAAAGACGAACATTCGTTCCCTGCCCGTTTGTCGGAATACTGCAACTTTGAAAATCGTTTTCAATCGTTCAAAGGAAATGGCCTAAGTATCTGAGAGGCCCGACCCCCGAAGAATTACCCAGAGCCGGATTTTTATACTTGGGCGAAGGGGATAAAATCAAGTGCTTCAGTTGCGGTGTGTCACTTCACCACTGGGAACCGCAAGATTCGGCCTACGTAGAACATGCTCGATGGTCACCGAATTGTCATTACTTACCCTTAGTGGGACCGAGACATTGAAGTAACTTACCATAATCTGTTCATGGATACTTTACACGAGAACATTCGTGCTTTGCCTGTGGAGTTGAGAGAAAGGATTTACCGAGAGCTGGTCAAAATACAAGTGAAACGTAAAGAACAATTGCATCCGTTACGTCACCGGTGTTTGAACCACTGGTACTTGAATGCTATACAAGGACTGATTCAGTTGAAAGTGTTCAATTGGACAGACATTGATCAACGATCCCCTAGTTTTAAAAAGGATTGGTTTGCTATGGATGATTTTATCTACTACATTGTAAACTTACTGCATCGAATTCCAGAGGAAGAGTTAACGAATTACCAACAGCTTGTACACAATGTCAACTTAGTGAAAGAGGAAACTTCTGAACGAATTGTAATGTATAAATTAGTAACTAAACGATTTAAATTCGACACTGAAGTAAAATCATGTCTGTGCAAACGGTACATTTCTTGTGTCAGACAAAAGAGGATTTAGTATGACATATTCATGGATACTTTACAAGAGAACATTCGTGCTTTGCCTGTGGAGTTGAGAGAACGCATTTACCGAGAACTGATCAAAATACAAGTGAAACGCAAACTCAAAGTTATTCATCCGTTTTTAAATTATGCTCTGTTCCAAAGTATAAGAAGACTTATTATGAGTGGATATTACATCAGGCACAAAGGTAAACGAGCCTATTGGCCACCACCCAAGGATTCCAAAAACAGTGTATATACTTATGGATACTTTACAAGAGAACATTTTGGGCTTGCCTGTGGAGTTGAGAGAAAGGATTTACCGAGAGCTGGTCAAAATACAAGTCAAACGTAAAGAACAGTTGCATCCGTTACGTCACCAGATCTTTAACCACTGGTACCTGAATGGTATAAAAGAACTGATTCGTCAGAAATTGTTTCAGTGGTCAGACCTTGTTAGTGAGTTAGTGAATGAACGAAATGTTCATCATTTTGGTTACTTCGAGATTCACCTAGAGCAACGCATTGAGGAAGACGAGTTAAAGATTACCAACATATGTTACGTGGAATCTGCTTAGTGGAAGAGAAAACTTCTAATCGAAGTTTGAACTGTAGGTTACAGTATTCTAGATTTCCTACTGGAGAACGAAGAGGTCTGGGTAGAATGTACGTGTATTGCTTCCGAGAAAAAGAGAGCATAAAAACAGGAATCCATGCCACGGCTTATGTCACAAGTGATTGAACAGATTCCGTGGAAGGAACTCAATGACCATATTCAAACCGTGGATCATTACCATCGATTATTACAAGAACTGTATCCATTCACTTTGGGTCGACAAGTGGTGTGTGTCTTAGTGACTTGTTTTTCTAGGATTTCGTTTACCAGCCGATTCCTTGTGGACTCTTTACGATCAGTACTTACCACACCCCCATGGCCTTAAATGGTCACGAAAAACTCCTTTTGCTCAAAGCCTTGCGGTTTCATCTGGATACTTCTCGACCTCTACGCGAAAAAAAGATTCGTCAACTTTTAGCTACCAAAGACGTGAATGACGATGTGTGTGTAGCTTGTGACTTACACCCCCATTGAACAGATATCCGTGCCTGGAAAGAATGGGATTTTGAGACTTGGACCCAAGAAGTGGCCCAGTATGCACGAGAGTTGTTCAAGGAAAAAAGTTACTTTTCAACCAGTGTTAGTGACATTGCCAGAAGAACTCGTCACCCAGGACAGGACTCTCGTGTACAGGCCTGAAAGACCCTTTCGGGAGGACACTTGTGTGACCTTACCCCCTATAGAACTGGTCAGAACTTTACCCAAAACATGTTGTACAGACACTTGTTTTTATTCCACGTTAATGGTTATCATGTGCCTTTTTTCGTTGTACTTAAGCCTTTGGCTTTTATGTATTTTTGTCTTTCGTATTCATGTTTAAAACATTCAATAAACGTGTTCTGAAAAAAGTATATAAACTCTCGTCGTGTTTGTTTTCGTGTCACAAGTGACATTCCTGACACTATGGCTACCTCTGCTGTCTCTGCTCCCTCTTCCTCCACTGTCAAAGTCATCGACGAACACTTAGATCGTGCCAGTTGGGAGCCTTTGTATCTTCGCCATCCCTTTAACATGCTGATTGCTGGACCTAGCGGTTCAGGCAAAACCGAATTCGTCAAACGTTTGATCGAACATAAGCATCATTTGATCGATAGGCCACCTCAGCGGATCGTGTGGTGTTACAAAAAGTGGCAATCGGCGTAGAACCTCTTGCGAGAAAGTCAAGGCGATTCCATCGTGTTTGTGGAAGGCATTCCTAAAGAAGACGACGGCATCGTCTCTGACTCCTGTCAAACCCATTTGGTCATTTTCGACGACATGTTAGGAGAAGACGAAGAAGAAATTAAACTGTGGTTCACGCGCAAAGGGCATCACCGTAATGCCAGTGTCGTTTACATCACCCAAATTTGTTTCAACAAAGTAAAGCCCATCGCACCATCAGTCTCAATGCGCATTACGTGGTCTTGTTTAAAAGCCCTCGAGATAAATCGCAAGTGCAAGTCTTAGCCAAACAGTTAGGAACGTCTTGGCTGACTCAGGCGTACGACGATACCACTCAAACGAAACACGCCTATTTACTCGTCGATTTGAAACCTACGACCCCCGAGGATTTGCGATTTCGTACCCACTTGTTTCACCACTGGTGCCAAGACGGAGGGCCTGTCCTGTACACGTCTCCGTCTTCGACTTAATTTCACTCCACAAAAAAATCTATAAAAACCTCAGGCCCTTTTCGTCTGTTTCACACACATTTTGAACATGACGTCCCTTCAGTCGCATCTTCCCGTCAAATTGATTCGTGCCTTGTATGGCATCAGTCGAGAAAAAAATCCACAAATTCGAGCTCGTGTCTCAGAAGCTAGTCTCAAAGAAGTCTTACGATGGTTCACGGTGACGGAACGTCAATTACTCCAAGGAATCATTCAGATTCCTCATCAAACCAAACGCTTTTTTGATCGAAAGAAAGTCGCTTTGACCCAACTGGCCGATCCCCGCATCGACACTCAAACCAAAAAACAAATCATTTTGAAACCTGGAGGGAGCGGTACTCTAGGAGGGGTCATCATTCGCTCTCTCTTAAGATGGGATCCTAATGCCCCCAAACTTCTCCCCAAGAAAAAAGTCAAATGAAGCTCCAAGAAGAAGAAGAAAAAGACCAGTCCCCCAAGGAGAAGTTCTCCAGAGGCGGGACCCTCCTCTTACCAGACACCACCCCGGAAAAAGAAAAGAAGCCCCCAGTTAAAGAAACAGAGAAAAAGTCCCCAGAAAAAGAAAAGTCCACAGAAGAAAACTAGTCGCAGGAGAGGCACTTCTTCGGCCAGGACGCAACCTTACACTCGCAAACCACGACCTGCCACGGCGGTGACTGCGCCTCCGGCAGCCTCACGTTCTCAGGTTCATTCACTTCTCCGTTGATGACACCAAGAACTGAAGAGTACTTGGAGATGTTGATCACACCAACAACTTTTCCGTTGATGACCCCAAGAAGAACTTCCCCAGTGGCAGGACCCTCCAATTTAGTGGCAGTGGCTGCTGCTCACAAAGTACCTTCTCCCAAAATCAAAGTCCAAGAAAGATTGGGCATGTTAGAAAGTTTACTGGATTTGTCCAAGCAAGAACTGGCTCGATTTAGTCCGTTGCGTACCCCTGCACGACGTGTCATGCCTGTTCTCAAACTGATACGACGTAAAGACAATCAGTGGCGACGCGTTCCAGTATAAAAAAGGCCTGTGACCGAGTAGAGGAATCAGTGTTTTTGGTGCTGAAGACTCAAAGATGTCACCCTCCAGAAAACATCCCTCTTCTAAACAGCCCCCAAGGAAAGAAAAGGAAAGGACTGCCTCCTCGTTTAGTGAAACATGGGGACATGTTATCTGTCCTGTCCAAAGATTCTCCACCTCTACGAAAAATACTCATTCAATCGGCCTCCATAGAGGTCATCGATACCGTGTGCGAATGTTGTTTGAACGTCTTGAAAGGCACGATCCCTTTGTCCAAACACCAGACACAATGCTTAGGCAAACATCATTACGTTCTTCGCCAAATGGTTCGAAAGAAAATTCCCATTCGTCAAAAGAAGAAGATGTTGTTCCAACGTGGAGGCATTTTACCCCTCTTGTTAGGCCCCTTGCTGAAAGGAGTCTTGGGAACCATGTTGGGAGGACTGGTGGGAGCAAGATAAAAAGGCCCTCGGAAGTCCCAAGATCTCAGAATCGACCTCTGACAACCCCATGGAAGGACGAAAACTAGCTTTAGTACCTTACAAACGATGGATGGAATACCATCGTTGGCAAGAACAACGCACCCCGCATTTACCTCCCAATCCCAATTTGAGCGAGATGTCCCAGTTACAACACGAATTGCACTCCTTGATGGATCGCCAAGATTTGTCCGAAACAGAAAAATCGCACAAGTACGGTCAACTCTTGCAACGACTGCAACTCTTTCACCAGAAAGCTTTAGACGAAACAGCTCTACCCACTCTGGAAGATTTTAAGACCTTGATGAAAAGTCCAGCACCATCATCACTACCACCACCACCACTACTACCATCCCCAGGGGTCACCAGAGATGCTACCCCACGAAGACCTGAGGAAGAAGAGATGCGAGAAGTGTTTCAAACACCGTCAGCAGCTCCCATTTAGAGTAAGATTGCAGCATCCTTGTTGACCCCGTCCCCCACACCCAAACGAGAAGAAATGAAAGCTTGGGTTAAAAAGATGATGTCCACTCCTCCTTCGACAGAAGTGAAAAAGAAAGAAGGGAAACCAGAAGTGAAAAAAGAAAAGAAGACCAAAGCCATTCCATTGCCACCTCCACCACCACTACCTTCGACTTCTACTCCCGTAGCCCATCGGACACATAAATCCGTTTCCAAACCACCCTTTCGTCCCACCCAAAGTAGCATCACCGAAGAGTGGGTTACTTATTAACACACCAAAAAATTGGAGAAAGTGTTAGCCAGCATTTACTACGATCCCTCCCATCCTGCAGGATACGCAGGAGTTCAAAAACTGTATCGTGTTGCCAAAATTCGACTGAAAAGTCTCCGTTAACCTCAAGTGCAACGATGGTTACAAGAACAAGCTACCTACACTTTACACAAACCCATTCGACGCAAGTTTGCTAGAAGTCGCACCCAAGTGGAAGGCATCGATCATCAATGGCAAGCAGATTCAGACGATGTCTCTCATTTGGCCAGCTACAATCGTGGCTACAAATATTTGTTTTGTGTCATCGACGTCTTTTCCAAATTTGCCTGGTCGTGCCCTTGACTTCCAAATCGAGCAGCGAGTTAGTGCGAGCCCTGCAACGGGTGTTGAAACAAAGCGGTCGTCACCCTCTTCGATGGCAAACGGACAAAGGTACCGAATTTCTGAACCAAGCTTTCCAAAAAGAATTAAAGAAACGTGACATTCATTTTTTTACCACCGAGAATCCCGAAACCAAAGCCAGCATCGTAGAACGTTTTCAACGCACTTTGAAGGAACGCATGTGGAAATATTTTACGCATCACCACACTCTGAAGTACATCGACATCTTACCGCACCTGGTGCAAGCGATCAACCAATCTTACCATCGAAGCATCGGACGTGCAACGCAAGAAGTGACTCCCGAGAAAGAAGTGTTGGTGTTTGAGCGCCTGTTTGGTACGTCCCCGACGAGGGCTGTCCCCAAGAAAAGTGGAGAGTTGGCCGTAGGAGATTGGGTGCGCACTGGCAAAATCAAACGCACTTTCGACAAAGGTTACTTACCTAACTGGACGACCGAATTGTTTCGTGTCACTGGACGAGTGCATGGCCGTCATCCTGCCGTCTATAAATTGGAAGATATGAACGGAAGAGTGCTCAAAGGAACGTTTTATTTGCCCGAGTTACAACGTGTCACCAAAAAGAAGACGACGTGTACGACATCGAAAGCATTCTCGAACGCAGAACCCGTAAAGTAGGCAAACGACGTGTCAAAGAAGTCAAAGTACGTTGGAAAGAATATCCACCCAGTTTTGATTCTTGGATCGACGCTTCGCAAGTCATCGACTACAAAAAGAAGTGACCATCATGCCCTTTCACGCAGACGTAGCTACGTCGACCACTCCTTCACCTAGTTCTTCTGTGCAAGATTTACAAAAACAACCTTTGTGGGTGTGGTGTGGAGAACGTGTGCCTAAAACGCAAATCGTCTTTTTCTGCCAAATCTTCGTGGTGTATTGTGTCATCGGAGCAGCCATCGCCAATCTGAGTTTGCAACAAGGAGACAAACAATTGTGGACCATTTTATTGAGCAGTTGCATCGGTTACCTGCTTCCCAATCCCTCCCTGAAATTCTCTTCCAAAGGGAACTACGCGAACCTTGTGTCCAGTGCCAGTGTCAGTCACCACTCGAACAACAACCCCATTTTGGGCGGAGACACGCCTCTGACGTCCAGCAACCCCTCGGACAGCCACAGAAGTCTGGAATTATGAGTCACCAAAACCAATTTTACTTAACCTTACCCAGTGACAGTTCCATGGAGGTGTTTCTCCACAACACGTTGTGCTGTTACACGGCCAAACTACCTCAGACCATCCCGTTAGATCACGAAGCCCATTGGGAAGTGGCTTTGGTAGAAATCATTCACCAGACTCAAGTCCTCAATATCCTTCCCAATCAAATTTTTTTTCCGTGGAAGTTCATGACGAGCAAATGCAACAGTACTTGAATACCCACGTCAAATATGATAACAAAATATATAACCCAGAAACTCAAAAGACGACCTATCGTTTGATCATTCCCCCAGGCTATTATTTTAGTGGTCAACATTTGGTCAGCACCATAAGTTCCAGGTTTAATGTCGTGTTTATGAAAGCTTTGGAGAGTGTCAGAAAAAGTGTCACCCTGCAGTACCACAAAGCAGCTCGTCGCTTCCTGCTGAAATTTCCTGAGGGGCAAAAAATGTTATCTTTCTTATTTTGTCCTGAATTGTTGGACAAGTTGGGCGGGGACATGGACATGAGGATGGTCATGATCAAGAAAAACGAATTGCCAGTCATTTCCGACAACGATTCTTCTAGCAAGTTATTTCGTGCCCCGGTAGAACTGAACCAAGGACTGAATCTGATGTTTGTGTACTCCGATGTGGTGGAGTATAACGTGGTGGGCACACCTCCGTACCGTTACTGCGTGTCATTCCTTTCAAAGTGGATTCTGCTACGCTCGCTGACGACGAAGGTGGAAACACTTACCACGTCCACCGCGAATTTCTGCATCCTCACTATTTACCTGTCAGCAAGTCGAATTTGGACACGGTAAACATTGCTATAAAAGGAGATCTGGGACAAAATATTCCATTCACCAAAGGAAAAGTCACGGTGAAACTCCATTTTCGAAAACGGTTCTCTCACGATTCGTAAGTCACGTATCCAGTGTACCGAGGGGTTGCTCGACAGCGAGGACACGGTTTAGGAGATATGTTAAAATCGGCCTTTCTTTCGGAGGCCCCGGTGTTGAAACCGATGGTGACACGCGGATTGCACGCCTTGAAAGATGCGGCACTGACGCAAGGCAAAGAATTTCTCCAAAATGTCATCATCGACAAACAAAACCCTAAAGAAGCCTTCATGAGGGCTGGCAAAAATGTCTTGCTACAAACGGGCAAAGACCTTTTGGGCCGACGAGGAACACCTATAAATGCCCTGCACGCTACCGAGTCAGGCATTCAGCAAGGACAAGGCAGAAAGAGACGACGAAGAAAACACCCTTTCACCAGACTTCACACGTCTAAAGCTAGAAAGGCCAAGAAAAGAAGAACCGTTCGAGACTTAGACGTTTTCGATTAATGAGAAAGAACAAAATGATGCACCGAGAATCTTGCGCTTGTTCCAAGTCGGAACTGGATCTGTTTGCCATGCCCCCCACCATGATGACCATGCAAGAATCCCAGTGGGTGGAATTTCACCCCGTCTCCTCTTTGACAGGCTCAGCTCCCATTGAGTTTGAAATCAAAGGACAGCCCGAAGATTACATCGATCTGAACAGCAGTTACTTGTACCTGAAAGTCAAAGTTGTCGATGAGGATAATATGTCCCTAGATGGTGATGAGGTAATAGCTCCCGTCAACAATTTCATGCATTCCTTGTTCAGTGGAGTGGACCTGTACTTGAATAACAAACTAGTCAGTAGCAGCATGGATACTTACCCTTATCATGCCTACCTGGAAAATCTCTTGACGTACGGAATAGACGCCAAGAGCACTCATCTCAATGCCTGTGTGGTATGGGAAGCTGACGATGCAGGCCAGTTTGAAGAATTCGAAATTAATACAAAGAATCCACACAATGCGGGATCTGTAGAACGAAGAGACAAAATCAAAGACGGACACAGTTTAGAACTGATGGATCGTTTGCATTTGGACATGTGGTTGCAAGAGAAATAATTGGGGAACCGGGTGAATGTTCGCCTGAGACTGAATCGTAGCAGTGCCGCTTTCCAATTGATAGGTACTACTGCTTGCAAAACTGTCATCGAGGAAGCCAGGCTCTACGTACGACGCGTGGAAGTGTTACCTAAAGTGGGAAACGACATCAGTCAGACGTTGAGCAGAACGACCGCCAAGTATCCCATACGACGCGTGGAAGTGAAAACCTTCACCATTCCTACGGGGCTGCGATCCATGATCGAAGATCATCTGTTTCAAGGACAGTTACCCAAGCGTTTGATCCTTGGTATCGTCGAGAATGCAGACTTCAACGGAGCTTTGGCTAAAGATCCTTTCCACTTTCAACACTTTGACATGTCCAAGATCGAAGTCAATCGCGATGGCAAGACCTTGTGTACCCGACCTTTCGAACCTAACTTTGACAAGAAGAATTACTTTAGATCGTACTTGTCCATCTACGAAGCCACCGGACAGTTAGTAACCAATACCAGTCACGGCATTACGTACGAGGATTATGCAGGAGGGTACGCTTTGTGGGCTTTCGATTTCACTCCAGACCAAGGCAGCGACGAGGGACATTTCCACCCTATAAAATCTGGCCAGATTCGTGTGGAAATTCAGTTTACTACAAATCTAACAGAGACGGTGAACGTCCTCCTGTATGCCGAATTCGATAATACCATAGAAATCAACAGTTTGAGAGAAGTCATTCTAGACAATTAGAAGACATTTAAGACTGTTATCCCTCTTTACCTAGTGGAGAAACTTTGGAGATGGAATGTGAGGAGACCGTGGAAAAAGAATCTCAAGACAAAGACGAAGAAGTTGTGATGATGAAGTCAAGATGGCCAGAACAAGAAGCCCATTTAGTCTGCTGTTTTGCCAAACACTTGGTCGAAAAAATGACGGAATTGATCAAGAAAAATTGCTATGGATGTCAAAACGATCATCCCAGTCAAATTCAACACGACAAATGCCTGATGTTGAGTCAAGAAGAAAAATTGGACGAGTATCTGGACGAAGCTTGAAGTCTCATCTCGGACGAAGTCGTGTTGCACCAGTGGTATAAAGACTTGCGTGAACATTCTTGTCCACCATTAACCACCCAAGAGATCCATCGTATCGAAGCTCTCCTGAATCCGAGTGAGGAGACGAAACGAAGAAACGGTTATTCGTCAGACATTTTCAAGCAAAAAGTCAGGATCGAATTGATGACTTATTATTACCTGTGAAGAAGAAAAAAACATGGATACCTGGGAACATTATTACCTTTTGAACCATAGCACGTACACGGCTTCTTGGAATCCTGTCGTCTGTGCTAAAGATGAACTCCCTCATCGCAAACCTCAAGGCCATCAAGCTTATGTGATCAACACGGACGACAGCATCTCCCAGGAACCCACTGGGTAGCCGTCTACTTTCCTCAAGAAGGATGTGTGGAATATTTCGATTCATACGGATTGCCCCCTTTGGAAGACGATATCATTGACTTTATGAGAAGAAATGCTCAGACCACCCGAATCAATAATGTGAAATTACAAGGCATAGATTCCTTGGTGTGTAGACAGTACTATGTGTATTTTCTGCACCATCGCAGCCTGGGCTATTCCTTAGAACATTTAGAGACTCATTTTGATCCTCGTCATTCTTCAAGAAACGATGTGAAAGTAGATCGATGGTTTTGTGACCATTATGCTTATCTTTTGTCTCAAGCTAGGAAACGTAGTGTCCATCAATGGCCTAATGACTTCCAACAGTGGAAATCACAATTTCATTCACAACGTTGTCAGCCCTGTTTAAAGTAGAGTGTGAATTGAAAAAAAATGTTTGTGATTTGGAAAAAAAAATGTTTGATGTTATATGGTTGGATTATTGTTAAAAAATGTTAGAGTTGTTGGTTAGTGTTAAGTGATTTTGAATAAAAAATGTTGTGTTTTGAAACAAATGCCTTTGTGGTTTGTTTGGCCATAAGAATGTTGATTCATGCTCTTTGACTTCTTACTATCCCTCTCATGACACTCATTGAACGTTCCGGCTCGAAAACCGTAGAGGGATGTTTTCCTTCACGTCCGTGCTTTGACTTTAAGAACCGGGGCAGTTTCCAGTCAAACCATCCATGTGCTCCAAATGATGTGCTCCAAACTAGCTAAGCTAAACGAAGCCTACGTGAATTTGCATAGGGTCAGACACAGTCTGATACCGAAGCCTGAAGAGATAGAGAATGTGAGAATGTTAAAAGTCACTGAAGACCTGATAGAAGAGCTCTTCAGAGAAGAAGTGAACAGGGAGAAAGAAGAATGGACAGAGAAGTACAGACTTCAGAGACAGCAGCAACAGCAAAACAACAACAGCAGCAGCAGCAGCAGGAACCTGAACCTGACAGAGGCTTTGTCGATTGTCGTATCGACACCAAAGAGTTCTTCTCTTTCCGAAGAAGCAGACCTATCGTCAGAAAGTCTATCCTCAGAGAACGTCGCATTCTTAGAAACTAAAAGAATGCCATAGCAAACAGAAAAAACAGCCCTTTTCAGGGCTACCCAATACTCTAGAAAAGAAATAACAATCCATTTGCCAAAGTGTGTAGGTAGAGTAGTGTGAATATAAACTCTAACTCTTTTTTATAGTGTGAGGGTATGTGTTTGTGTATAAGATTGTGTGTGTGTAAGTGCTCACGTACGTTGGTGTGGATAGTAGATTAAGATCATGTTTTTTTGGTGTTTGACGTGTAAGGAGAGTAGATTTGGGGTTTGATTGCTTTGCGTATGTGGATAGTATCTTGAAGTGATTAATGAAATTTTTTTAGAATAGTAATGGGTAGTATAAAAAAGTGAGTGAGTGTTTCTTTTAGGTCCGCGCGTTGTTTGGTCGTGATCTAGGTAAGATCAGTTTTGTTTTTAAGGGGATGTTTTCCATCACGTCCGCGCTTTCGGTATAAAATGAAACTCGTTCGGCAGTCTAGCTACCCTTGTTGATTGATCAACACCACCAGAATGAACACCAGACTAGCAAAACTGCTTGAACTTCATGTACACCTGGAATATGCCAGGCGTATAGTGAATGAGCTGGCTGCAGAGGCCCTAGTAGAGGAGGGAAGGATGAAAGAGGAGGAGAGAAGAAACAAAGAAGAGGAGGAGATAAGAAACAAAGAAGAGGATGAGAGAAGAAACAAAGAAGAGGAGAGAGGAAATTTCAGAATCCCAGAGACAGAAAATTGGGATTCTGAAGCCACTTATCCCGCCTCTGTTCTTCCCCCAAAACGAGTGAAAAGAGACTGGGGAAGAAGATGTGTGTGTGGCGCCAGGCCAGGAAGGTGCCAGCATTAGATAGGTGCATCTGGAGTTCAAAAACCAACAGCCCTTTTCAGGGCTACCCAATACTCTAGAAAAGAAATAACAATAGATTTGCCAATGTGTGTAGATAGAGTAGTGTGAATATAAACACTGTCTCTTTTTTTCCTAGTGTGAGGGTATGTGTTTGTGTGTTTGTGTTTGTAAGCGCTCACGTTCGTTTGTGTGAATAGTAGATTATGGGTTTGTTTATTGTTTCTAAGCGTATGTGGAGAGTATAGTTCGGGTTTTGTAAACGCTCACGTACGATTGTTTGGATAGTAAATTATGGATTTTGTTTTAATGATTTGCGTGTGTAAATAGTAGATTTGGGGTTTGTTAAATGTTGCTTCACTTATGTGGATAGTACATCATATGAAATGAGAAAAGTAGGGGGATGTTTTCCTTCACGTCCGCGCGTTGTTTGGTCATCATCTAGGTAATATCAATTTTATGTCTTAGGGGGATGTTTTCCATCACGTCCGCGCTTTTCGTATAAGAACCCACAGTATTCGTCGTTCAAACCATTCTACAGAGACAATGGCTTCAAACCACCTCGATAAATTGCAAACATTGTAAGACGTCCTATACAATATGGGCATGATGAAACAAATGCTAGTGAGACTAATCGAAGATCACTATTCTTATAGTCCCCATCGAGTGAAGATGGAGATTAACAACTTACGAAAAGTAAAGGACATGATAAGTGATGTGATGAAAGAAATAAAGGAGGAGAAGGAGGATGAAGAGGAAAAGATAAGGATAAGAGAATGGAATGAAAAAATTGAAAAAGAAGAAGAAAATGAGAAGAGGAAGAAAGAAGAGGAGGAGAAGAAGAAAGAAGAGAAAAAAGGGAAGAAAAGAAAGAAAAGAAGAGAAAGAGTGTAGGAGAGAAAATAAGAAGTTGGTGGAGAAATAGAAGAAATTAGAAGCAGAAGAAACCCAATGGCTCTTTCCAGGGCCACCCACATTTCTCGAAAAGAGATTGACTTTCCATTGCCTACCCTTTTTTAAAAATTTAAAAAAAAAATCCCATGTTAATTTCCCCTTGTCTCTATACAGGCCCACGATGTATTCCCATTGTCCCTATACAAGCCCCACAATTTATTCCCATGTTAATTCCCCCTTGTCGCTAGACAGGCCCAAAATATATTCCCCATGTTAATTCCCCTCGTCGCTAAACAGGTCCAGGGATTTTTGCCCATGTTAAATTTCCCTTGTCGCTAGACAGGCCCAGGGTGGTTAATGTTAAATTTCCCTTGTCGCTAGAGTTACCCAGGGTGTTTTTTAATGCTAATTCCCATTGTCTCTAGGGTGCCCCACTTAACTACTTACAGGACACGTTCCCCTAACAGTTCTAAAGCTTCGTACAATTTTAAGCGAGCATGAGCTGTCACGGAAGCCGCAATAATGACATTTCCAAAAGGGTCGTCTTGTACAAAGTCCAGATCTTCTTCGTAATTGACCAAAATCAAATCCTCGTGAACGACGTCCACGTGTTTCATGAATTTGGTTTTGTCGTGAATCATCTGGAAGTAGCGGGAAGGTTCTGTCAAATACTCCGTCTTGGGTAAACACGGCCGTTGTGCCATTTTACCCCACAAGCAATTTAACATCACTCTGGCGAACGATCGCCTGCCTTCGTTTTTCTCGATGTGATCTAACGTGATGCCTTCTTGTTCCCGGCATTTCTCTTTGAAATGTATTTGGTCTTCGGGAGCGTGACACCAGGAAGGATAGCCACTGGCTTCTTGCTTCAGTTTCAAAAAGGCATCCACGTAGTCTGCGAAAATGCCTTTATGAGTGGGGTCACCCTTGTGGTATAGTTCTGTCTTGGGAAAGTGGCAAAGTTCGTACACTTCTAACAGTTGGTATCCCATGTCCAGAGCTTTGAACAATTCTACGATGACCCACGGCCCCGTCAAGGCCCGTTCTTCCTAGGTGTGCTGACAAGGCTGGTCTTGGTTGCACATTTCAGCACAAGTACCGCACAAAGGAAACATCAGTTTGCCTTGGCAATGGTGAGGTAAGACGGGATGGTACAGGTTCGTGGGAGGCAAAACTTTGCACTTGATCACGCCTTCGTATTGTCGAATGTTTTACAGGTCGATGTGTTCCGTTAACAATTGTTGGTGCCCTGCAGGAAAGCGACAATATTTGCATACGTAGGGATACAGCGAACACACGTCCAAGTATTTGATTTCTTCTCCTTTCTCTTCGTCGGCTTGGTACAGCAAACAGATGGCATTGGTCCTTCCTCCGTACAAACTATCCCTCGGGTTCACCGGGTCCATGAACTGGTAGCTTTCCACGAGTCGTTTAAACTCAGGATCAGTTTTCAAACGGTGATCGTACTCGTGTTCCCACATTTCCACTACTTTGTATCCTTCCTGTTCTAACTTTAGGCGTCGCTGACAAGTGGCCTGGTACAAGTCTTCCATGGTTCCTTGTAAAAACTGATTTTTAGTGCCGCGGTCAGGGTAACAGACGGGACATCCGTGAAATAAGCAACCGTTAAACTCGTACACGATCTTGGGGTTTTCTAAGTCCCAGCCATCAACAGAATGCGTTCCGATGGTCTTTTCGCCTCCTCCGTTGCGGGCATGCTGAATCCACTTGTCTTCCTTGTCGCACAAGTAATGTAACCAGCGTAGGGCTTTGACCGAGTATTGACGTTTGACATGGTTGGTTGTTTGAGGACTGATGACAGCCACGGTGTTTTCAGGCATGAATCATTGGCGCTACACTAAGGAACACGCTTTGGCAATGGTGCAAGCTTCTTTCAAAGGATCGACCCCTCCGTGTTCCATGAACAGTTCTCGAAATTTTCCACAACAACGCCTTAAAATGTCCACGTCGGAACGACAATACTTTAGCATTTCTTCCTGAAAGTCGAAAGGGTCCGAGGCGTGAGCCTGGTACCAAGCGTAGAAAGAGTCTCGTTGCTCGGTACGCATGTTGTCAGGGTCGTAATCGTGAGCCTCAGGCAAATGGGGTAGAACGGTGTGTTGATTGGCTTGCGTATTGAAAAAGTGAGGAAAGTACCCTTTAGCCATTTCTGTCATTCCAAACGTTTTAGGCATTCGACTCAAAGGCATGGCCAAGTAACTCATTGAATCTTTAAACTGTACTTGTCCCACTTGCATGAAAATGATTTTGGCTCCGTTCAAAGTGACTTTAGGACGTTCGGTGCCATGTTCTGTTTAGTACTTCAAAAGAAATTGTCCATCGTATCCGGAGAAATTGTGAGCCATCACCGTGGCATGACAATGACAATCTCCGTAACGTTCGATGTCCTCTTGGCTCCACGTCTTGTCGATGGGGTCTAAGACCCATTGTGCGAAATCGGCTAGCGTGTTCGGTCCCCGAAAGACTTTTTCACGTCCTCCAGGAATTTTGCTGCAGTGATGGCAATGATTCACGATAGGTTCTTGAATGCACTTTTCGCACGCTCGATGAGCCACGCAGAAATTAGGAATGTCAACGCCAGTCTCTTCGAAATCGAAAAAGATGAAAATGCCTTTCTTCTTCTTCTGACCATCTTCTTTTCTCTGGTTGGGGTTGGTATTTTTGCACGTAGCATTGGTGTTCCAAGTCCACGATGTGGTGACAAATGTGACATTTTTTCTTTCCTGAACATACGTGTGCCTTGGTACTGTTCGTACGTAGGCCTTGTCCACACGCGGGGTACAGTCTCAGCAGTTGACAAGCGCATTTCTTATGTTAACCTTGTGTTTTCAAATGTTGTTGGTAACAGGCACGGTTGACAAACGTGCGCAGACAAGCAGGACAATGCACTGGTTCTTGCCCTTCGCCCAGACAGGGTGGAGAGGCCAAACATCCTGAGCATTTCGATTCACAATGCTTGTATTGCTCTAGATTGTTATAGCCACAGTCACATTTCTCACAGTAATAACCGTATCCCAGGAATCCGGTGATGCTGGTAATGGTATCAAAATGGTCATCGTGATGATAGAGGTGAATGTATTTTCCATCCTTAAAGTCTTGGCCTCGAAACAACAGAGGTCCGCGTACTTCTTGAGGGAGCACTTTCAAGATGTAGCGTGGAGCTAAGACATCTTGCAATTTTTGCATCTCAGGAATGCCACAGGGTTTGTCTTTGGACAGTCCGGCTTGTTGTAACAGGAGTTCTGCTTCGTTTTGTTGTTTGGCTCGGTCGGATCGTTGAATAGTTTTCAAGGTTCTTTTCCATTCTACCGTGTCGTTCTTGTCGGCATAGGTTCGTCCCACCACAATAGCCCTGGCTAAACACATCTGGTCTTGATAATTGTGAATTTGGACGAGGCTGCGCTTAATGCTGCGAAGCTCGTTCACCAATAACATCTATTTGCGTCCAGTTCCTTGAGGAGGAGAGACGTGGGTCATGTCCAGTGTGGCTTTTCCATCGGTGATGTCAAACTGGTCATTAGATTGTTGTACGTATTGAATTTTGTCCATGACTTTGGAAGCAGTCAATTCTGCAGGGGTGCTAAACTCGATCCAAACAGGAGATTTCAAACCGTCGTGTTGTATGGAAAGTCTCAAACGATCGTCTTCTTTGGGTTGACATTGTCGCTTGAGTGTGGTAAGTAAAGAATCCCACACCCCGGTGATGAACCCTTCTGCTTTCTCTAACGGTACTTCGGACGTGAAATCTTTAAACGTCACCGTGTATTTGTAAACCGTGGTTCTAAATTTTCTAGAGGAGGGCTTTTCTATCTCTCGAATGTCATAGTACTGTTCAGGGTTAACTAAGGGTGGTGAACTTTGTTTAGAGGGTTTGGATTCTGGTTCACTCATGTCCTCTTCAAAATCACTGGCATGAATTTGTGCCAAGACTTCCGCCCTGCTACGAGGCGATAGATCACGTTTCTGCCTCTTACGTTCTTCTTCTTTCTTCTCAAATGAATTGGATCATTTCATCGTGATAGAAAAACGTCAAATGACTACAGTTTAAACACCATGAACTAATTTATAGTCCTAGCAGACCAGCGTATATAAAGGATGCGTGTCTTGCCATTTCACTATTCATTTCATTCTCTAACCGAGCACAACGATGGAAGAGACTAAACAAATCGAACATTTCATCAGAGCTTTGCGAGGGGTCATTAGAAAATTTTCTTCAGACCAGCCAACGGACTACTCTCCTTCCTTGCGAGATGAAAGTCAAGATACTTGCTATATCTGTCAGAAGAAAGGGCATTGGTCTTCAGAGTGTCCAGACCGTCAAAAAAGAAAAAAGGGGGTTAGAAAAGACAAAAATCAAGATACCTGTTATTATTGTCAAGAAAAAGGACATTGGCCTCCAGATTGCCCAAAAAAGAAACAAAAGGAGTCAGAAGAAGAGAGGGATTCTTCAGAGGAAGAAGAGGAAGAAAGAAGACAATTCTATTTACAAGAGGCAAAGGAAAGAAACAGGAAAAGAAAAGAAGAAGGGAAGAAAGTGAGGAGGAAGAGGAGGAAAAGACTGTGACGGTGAAGAAATTCAAAAAACAGAGAGAGAGTGAACAATGAGACAGAAGAAGTCAATGAACTTTTTAAAGTGATTTGTTGTGAATTGTGAATTGGATTGTAAATATTGATAAAAGAATAAATTAGATATAAAGGTAAGTGTCTTTGGGTTTTGATTTTAAAATAAGAACGTACACTCACGCACTCATATACACGTACTATAGGGGTAAAATGGTTTTTTTTGAGTTATTGGCAATTGAAAGTCTATCTCTTTTCTAGAGACGTGGGTGGCCCTGAAAAGGGCCTTTGGTCTTTGGTGTAGGGGTGAGTTTAAGCAATCAACTTTAACTGTCTTAAGCCTTTGCCACGGCCAAAGCCTACTTCTGGACTGCGTGCTGTTGATGATAATGATTTGGCTGAAATCACTAAGGGTGGTACGGTAGGCTTAGTCACAGGGTTGGAGTGTTTAGCTCGGGAAGGTCGTATTCTCTTCGGTCGTCATAAAGAGGTCTGATACATTTGTTTCAGACTTCTTAACTCCGCTAAAATGTCTAACAGTACCGTGACCGTTTGATTTTCACACCCTTGTTTCTTTGCTGCTACTTCTTCTTCTTCTTGTTTTATTCTTACCTCTTCCTCTTGCTGTTGTTGCTGTAGGAGAAAAGTTTGTTCCGCTTCCTTTTGCTGTTGTATAAATTTCTCCTATTCTTCTTTCTGTCTCTGTCTAAAATTCTCCACGTGCGGTAATGAAGAAGGTGACGAAGGTTCCGGAACAAATTCTTGCGCGGTAAGAAAATCCACAAAATCCCAATTTACCTCTTCTGAAAGTAAGTCCGGGTTCCCTTGGGCGGTCTCCATGCTGGTGCACCCCAATGGATCGTTTTCTGAGTTTCCGTCATGTTCAATCACTGTCGCATGGATTGACACCGCACAGGCGCTAGCGAATCTATATAGACCACGTGACGTCACAGACTGCTCTCTTGGGATTGGATGCGGGCTGACTGAATTTTGTAACGCGTGTTTGGATTGGTCAATGAACTAAATCCGTTTCAATCCTTCCTCTACCTATAAATAAGCGCAGTTCAGTGCATTGATTCAAATGTTCTCGGCGCCTCAGCATGTGGACTGACGTTGAATTTTCCACCCTTGTGTCAACAATGATGTTCAGGACGGACATACCGATGTATGTCCGATCCGAATGGACAGTTGTCCACAGGACTGCCACAAGCCTATGGATACGTAGGATTACGTGGAGAGGCAAGGATGCCTCAAAAGAGTGTTAGTGTATGGTCCTACCATTAGACGAAGCATAAGGACAAGAAGAAGTCACAGATGCCCTTTATGTTAAGGGCATATATAAACCCAAAGGCCCTTTTCAGGGCCACTCCAACCTCTCGAAAAGAGATAGACTTTCAATTGCCTACCCCATTTTTTTATTTTTTTTATTTTTTACAAAGACAAAAAAATAGAGACCCATCAGGTCGGGACCCTATTAAAATAGTCGCTCAACAGTCCCATATTCCCATGTTCAATTTCCCTTGTCGCTATACGTTCCCAGGGTTTTTCGTCCATGTTAAATTTACATAGTCGCTATATTGTCCCAGGGTGGTTAATGTTAAATTTCCATAGTCGCTATATGTTCCCAGGGGTGTTTTTAATGGTAAGTCCCATTGTCGCTATAGGATCCCCATTCACTACTATTACATTATCGTGCCAATTGTCCAGCAAAAACAATATCTGCAAACTATGCAAAGGAGAAATGTTATGTGAATAATTGTTCGGTGATTACAGGCAATTTACAGTGGATCGTATCGATAGTCAACAATGTCATCTTCGAGGTAATGTTGTCCAGACATATCTCGACTATAATCATTGTCGTGGAGGCAGCAATCTGACCCCGGCACTCTCATGTCGCAAACTAGCAGCCTCGCCGTAAGACACACCTAGGCAGTAACTGTGTATCCGCTGGCGTCACCTGTGATACGAACTAAACCACGTCTGGGTGCCTGGGCTTCAAGATATCAAATCGCTGTCGCATTGCTGCGACGTGTCACATGTGAAATTGTATGCGTAGTCGAACTCCTGGTAGGATCAGTACTTCTCGCCACTCCACCTTCTAGTGCTCCGGGTGCATGCAGATATCTCACGATGACGCTTCTAGCGCCTCCCAGTATTGGTTCAAGACCACTGCTAGCACTCACCTAACGGTGCGGGCTGGTATTGCTAATTGTTTTGTTGGGGGGGGGGGGGTGAGTACGGTGGAGGGAGATTGCCATGGCGGGTTTCATCACGATCGCGCGCGTGACTTTATTATACAGTACAACTACGACCGCGGAAGTCTCACTACCCATTCTCAATATTGCTAGCTCTCTCGTATCAAAATCTCCTATGCGTATTGTTGTACATATGTCGATCAGCGACGGTACGCTTAAATCATTCAACGATGGCTTGATAAAGATGAACTCTAACATGTGCCTGGCAAATTCCGTTCCTGCTCATTGGAGAAATTCCTGGCAAGAATGAACATTGAAAGAATTGTGTTGTTTAACAGCTTCATCGGCTGCGTCTATACAGTTAGGAATTAGCGTTATAGAAATTATTTATCACAATGAAGTCTGAAATATTGTCGAAGACCAAGCTACCTTTGTTGTAGAAAACCTGAACAAGCAATTTCAAGAACACTTCGATAAAAATGATCATGACGTTTACAAATCCAACAGACCACCAACAGTAAATCACATATCTATAATATTTCTTCAGGTATATATTTGCCCAAGAAAAAGAAATATAATTTTCGAAAAAGGATAAGGAATGATGTTTTATTGTGTCTTTTAAAAAGCAATATCTTCTAATCCCTTTTATTCCAAATGTGGGTTTTCTTGTTCATACATCCTTCATTTCAGGCACATCATATTGGGCTTACTTGAGCTTTACCCCTTTTCTGAGTTTTGAAGTGTGTCTCACCTTTTTTTTTAAAGGTGCTTAGTTATTACTGTGTTCCATATATATAAGTGTGTGTGTGTGTGTGTGTGTGTGTGTGTGTGTGTGTGTTGCAAATTGCATGTGTAATGGTTGCTTGTATGTCATCAATTGTAGGTGTCTTGGGACGTGCATCTAATTGAAATGTTTTATTTGGTTTCGAACCATTTTTCTCTTATACAGAAATAAGAAAAAAGTGTTAGATTTTTCTGTACGTTTTGCATGTGGTTTATGTTTTCATTCCCTTATTTCCCTTTCTTTATATATATATATATATATATATATATATATATATATATATATATATATATATATATACATCTATGTACACAAATGCACATACATGCATAATTTCATACATGTACAGTTGCACATGTAAGTATGACATTCTTTATACCACTTTGTCTTGACATTCCGGCCTATGTCCAGTCTGGAGTCTGAAATAAATATATGGCCTAATTTCTTGTTCGTGTGTTAATTTAGAATTAATTTTTATTTCCCTGCCGAAGCCATAACACTGGAAATGAATGTTTATGATTATTTTTTAGTTTGTAGACACCTAACAAAAATATCAAGATAACAAAAGTATTTTGAACTTTAAAAATATCTTTCCTCTTTTTAGTTATTTATCATATTATCATACAATAATTTCAATAATATTGTTTCTAATGTTAAAAACTGATATTAAAAATGTTTCAATCTTAAAATAATGATTGTACCAAATGGGCATAATTCGATATCAGCACTGAAATGGAATATATAATAAAGAAGACAAATTAGAAACACCGTTTGCATATTGCCAAAAATATTCATAATTTTATATTTTTAATACTATTTAAAATCGCAATTAATTGATAATTCATGATATTTCATCCATTACATATATTAAAATGGAAATAAATCAGTCCGTTTCTCTATATGAGTTCTGCTGATATAGTCTCAATCGAGACACCTGTATTGTTATTAACCAGTTTTTTGTATCTTGTTATTTGTCATTTTTCCTTTTTATGTGTTTGAGACAGTATATAAACTGTTGTTAGAACATCGCTGAATGATTTAAGTTGGAACGTCATTTGGTTAGGTAATTTTGTGTAAAGCATTCATCTCTCAGAAACCAAAGTGATAAAATGATCTGAATTTGGTCTGAAGAATTGATAAAGCCCAACCAAAGTTTATGTGGTTGTACAGCTTATGAAGAAATATTGATAGACAGCCAGTTAAGGGAACGAATATACCACTTGTAGAGTTTGTGTTTCTGAAATATAATTGTTTTGGTCACCGTAGACAAAAATCAATTTCTAGTCTAACCTTAATTATTTTCCTCCACAGATTTCAAGTGCTGACCATTTCTGCAAACAACTTTACATCAGCCATGCTTACTGAAAAGCACACGAGTTCGTCTACAAACACATGAATTTATTAAGATTTTTAAGGTAGAAGGAATATATAAATTTGACTTTATTATAAGCTACATTATGATTTCACATATAAACATAAAAATATATGTTTAAACCTTATTTATTTATTTTATTGCAACCAGGCCAGCACTATCAAATTTTCGGACAGAAATGACAAATGTTTTTTCAACTTATTAGGCGTACAGTACTCTTCTCACGTCTTAGCCACCGTGTGTATCGACTGAATCAAATATTTGAGTTAGATGTTCACACTCGATGAAAATCTTCTGCATTAAAACTCAAGATTGCGGTTATAATCTGTGATCAGTCACCATAATAAATGTCAACCCCGCTACTTTTTTAAAATAGACGCCGGTGATAGGGTCGAAGTTACGAAACTATTTATACTAGATTAAGAAAGATAATATGATCATAGCCATTTTCAGATCATTATGTCAGATGAATAGCTATCATATCTTAGCTACCTCTCTTATCAACATATTCACTCCATTTATCTTCTATTGATGTTCCCGTAGTTTCAACAGAATAATCTCTTCCATACATTCTTTGTTTGCGTCCTATGCTCATATAGTTAATATATGTCATGAAGATCTGAGGGGTCAATCATATATATATATATATATATATATATATATATATATATATATATATATATATATATATATTGTTTGTTTGTTAGCATCCGTTCGTCTCGAGAGACGATGGAAGTGCGCCCATGAGAGATGTCGGTTGGTGGTTGTGCAGCGGCTGGTGTGGCTATGCAGTCCAACACTGGAGAGGCAGTCCTTGCTGCACTTGCCGAACTTGAAGGTTGCGTCTGGTGTTGGTTGGAGCTGCTTCTTCTTCCTCTGCGATCGTTTTTCATCAACTAACAAGCATAGCTTGTCCTCGCCGGCTTTCAGACCAGTGATCAGAGCATGTCACCAGCTTGATCTGTCTGGAGCGAGCTCTTCCCAGGTGTTGACATCGATGTCAAGGGCTTTCATGTCGCGCTTGCAGACATCCTTGAGGCGGAGATGTGGCCGTCCGATTGACCTTTTGCCAGAGGCGAGTTTCGAATAAAGAATGTCTTTGGGGATCCGTCCGGAGGAGTGTGACCATGCTGGAAATCTTAGCACGTTCGAACACCTCGTTGTTTGTTACTCGATCGCTACATGTTATCCCGAGTATGCGTCGGAGGCATCGCAAATATTATATTTACCAGCCTTTCTCAGACATAAGCAAAGAAAAACACAACACACTGAGTGCATTTCATTTGATTCTTTGACCCTAATTTTATTTTTACAATAAGCCAAACATCTCTACCTTATAAGAAACTTTGTCACCTTAAATGCAGATAGGGGATAGTGGTTGTCAATTACATATCATAATGGTTTATTCAGTTTCAGTTTGTAAACATAGTTACCATCAACACTAATCCGAACTTCAGAAGTGTTTAGTTTTGATGTTATTATATTCCAGTTTTTATGTCAGCAGGTATACATGCCATTTCTCAGGCCACGATTACCATTTTGTCAAGCTTCGGCGATAACAAGATGCTTTTAGCTTCAAACCACAGGAGCTGCACATACAAAAACTACATACGACTGTTTGTTACGAGTCTACATAAAGAACGAGTTTAATATATCAAAGGGATATCTCAAGGTTGATAGGTTGTGAAGTATTCATAAGTCATATCAAATGACTTCTTCTCCTCAGCTCAGAACAAAATAAGAATGTTATTTTGTTTTTATAACATACCCGTTGTACGTTTTCTAAATAGTTTTCGCTTTACGTAAGGAAATAAATTTAAAACGATTTAGGATTAATAAAGGTTAAATTTACTGAGTCAAAATACATCAACACGCTGAAGTTAGAGATGATGTCACAGTAGTTACAATGCCTCTGTGTGTGTCTGTGTGTGTGTGTGTGTGTGTGTATTTGTGTTATGGAAATAAGAATGGAACACTGTTTCTCGAAAGCGAGATCAACCGTGTGAAATTAAATGTGCTTGTTATAAATCAGGGCACTTCTTTCATTAGCTTTAGTGGACGTGAGTAGTTAAGTGGGCCACTTTACCGTCAGTGGGAATTAGCATTACAAGTCCCCTTGGGCAACTCTAGCGTCAAGGGAAATTTAACATGGAGAAAAATCGTGGGCAACTCTAGGGACAATGGGAATTTAACATAGAGTTTGGGTCTGTCTAGGGACAAGGGAAATTAACATGGGGAATAGAGTTTGGGCTTTTGGGATTTTTTTTTTTTTTTTTAAAAAGTTTTTTTAAATTTAAATTTAAATTTAAATTTAAAAAAAGGGGTAGGCAATGGAAAGGCTATCTCTTTTCGAGAAATATGGCTGGCCCTGAAAAGGGCCTTTGGGTTTATGTTAATGTATTCATTAACATAAATGGTACCGCATTGGTCTTCTTCTTGTCCTTAGGCTACGTCTCACTGTTGGTCCGTAAATCAGCACTCTTTTCAGGCATCCTTGTCTTTCTACGTAGATCCTACGTATCCACAGGCTGGTGTTTGTCCTGTGGACAACG